>CP053160.1:3215293-3508478 GCA_014607495.2 Carposina sasakii | reverse complement strand
ACGGCGAAAGGAGTAGTAACGCATCCACGTTACGATAGTCAGTAATACCTAGGAGCGCCTATAATTGTAAGACACAATATAGGTAATAAACTATTAAAAAAAAATTTTAATAGTAAAAGGAGAGAGGCGCATATGGAATCTCGATACATTCTAAGATTTATCTGCGGTCCGGGGCCGCGTGGATAGGCTCACGCTCTTACCAATAAAGGGAATTTATAGCGAATTTGGATGATTTAGGTGGGTGTGTAATCTTTTTTGGTGTAATGGGCTTATAATTGTGTGATCCACAAACTCCTGTCGCTTATTTTGTCTTTCCCCATTTATTCAGATAAACGAAAATGCCAGAAACCGTAGTTTTTCGGCACGAACGAGAGATGGCGTATCAACCGAAACATCTTCGTGCTGGGGTTTGCCTTCATGGTGCACTTCACCGCCTTCCACGGGGCTGCCAACCTGCAGAGCTCGGTGAACAGCGACGCCGGCGCAGGCGCATTCACGCTGGCTGCGATCTACTTCTCCTTGATCCTGTATAATATCCTGCTACCCGCAATTGTTATTAAGTAATTTGATATTCAAATTATATCATCTCTTCTCGTATGATATTATTTAATGAATTGCCCATTGTTGGCTATTTAATTTTCTCGTTTCTAAACTGTATGTACCTACAGGTGTAAAAGTTTTGTGCTTTTAGCTGGACAACTTGCATCAAAGCTGTAATCTTTCAATAGGTAAATTTTAAATAACGTTAACAAGACGTCTTTATTTACCAGAAAAATCTAAGATATTTATGTGTGGTAATCCGCAGGCAAAATAAATTTTGAGATTACAAAAATGCTCTTGAGACACATATTACGAGTAGGTACATTTTTACAAATAAACCTGTCAAAATTAGTTGATCCAGTGACAAAACGCACACGTCAGATAATACAATGCCATATAACTAATTTAGCATAACACGGGAATAATGACATGTGCAACGTGTTATTACTGCACATACAATGCCCACTTATCTGACCTGACATAGCGTCGCCACTTTCGAATTCAGCGTTCAAACATACTGGAATAATAAAGAAGTTCATTAGTCTAATAATGACCAACGGTAGAGTTTAGTTTGTCCACGTGTCGTCTAAAAGGATATGTCTGTCACATGGAGCTCCAAAACATGCATGGCTTTGACCAACTTCCTCCTATGTTAAAGGTCGCATGTGTTCAAATAGAATGATCTTTTTTTATGTGCGTAATTTGCAATTAGTATACATCACTTCTCCCAATTGTAATCGTGGTGGTTGACACTGAGTCGATTTTTACATAGTAATCTTAATTCTGCAAAAGTATGGGTATATTTTTATCCCAGATTTTGATTCTCAACAAGATAACTATGAAAAAATAATCGTTTTTTTTTTGTATGAATGCATTAGATGAGATTTCCTGTGCTGATGCGGGTTACACATCATCTGCATCTTCTCTGTGCATGTCCTACGAGTATGAATCGAATAAGACACTCCGACACACTCAGGCAATAAGCTACCTACCCCATACGGGAACACACTCGTGTGTATACAGGGTGTATTTTCGTTGCCACTCTTAACGAAGGGTACTTACGTACTCTATACATCAAATAAAGTAAGTTTATGCCAAAAAATGCTGGGAAACGATGTAATAAAAAAAATATATATTACTTGATCGGCCGAAATTTATAGTGTCCAGTTTTATGCTAGTTTTTTCAAAGATAGATATTAATTATTTCTCGTGAAAAAATGTGCATTTATGCAGAAAAACGCAGTCTATTTACTCAACTTTGGACCCTAATATCTTGGGAACCAGACACTTTCCAGGTATGCTTCCATGGAGAAAAATGATCGTGATGATGAAGAGATTCCGTAGTTTTCGGGAACGTTGACGACCAAAAATCACCCTGTATGTATGTATGTGTATATGTATGTATAGTTATAGTTCAAAGAATTCTGATTTTTTGCTTTTGTTTTTTTATATTTTAGAAGATTTCTTTTAGATATAACTTTTGTCATACAGCGTTTTGAGAATCGTCCCAATAGAATCAATTGATAGTCACAAAAAGAGCTTTCCAACGATATACGTCTGGTCGCTATTGCTCGGTGGGGACATTTTGCCCATCCTCCTTTCTTTTTTATTTAGTTCCACCTTACCGGCCTTCTAACATGGCTTATAATGCTGATGATGAACCAACAGATGGCTAGGCTGCAAATGGACGATAGCCCTGTCGTTCCTGGCCTACATGCCGTTCATAGGTGCGCAGTTCTACCCGCGCCTCTACAGCCTCATACCAGCAGGGATGATGGTGGGCTTCGGGGGAGGGCCTCTGTGGTGCGCCAAATGCACTTATTTGTCTGTGGTAAGTATATTCGGAGCAAGTAACTAACTTTTGATATTACTTCAATATACGTATGAAATTTAAGCGGATCATTCGTATCCGTAGCAAGCTTCGCTTCGTAAGCAAGGCTCGCACAAGTTTCGATGAGATTTCGCCGCGTTACCTGAATATACCTATAGTACGAGTAGTATAGAGAGGCAAATACTCGGCATGTTACTCGCATTGGTGAGTTGAGGAAGATGGGATACTTCAAGGGTTTTAACTATTGGCCTTTATCAAAAGAATCTGAGATTTTTCAATTCCAAAATTAAATATAACTTGATTGAAAATTGATGATTCTGAGATATTTCAAAAATCTCTTAAGATCGGCGCAGCAAGCACCAATCTCTCGAATCGGCAGTCCGTAAAGCTACGAGTATTATAGACTATTTTTGCAAGTCAATAGGTAAGGAGTATAGATAAATTCGTGCTTCACCGTTAATTTCGTGGTTATTGAAATTGGCTAATAATTAATAGACAGGTACTTAAGTTCAAAATGTCCTTAACTAAAGCCCACGACATATTACTGGTTTATTTACTAGTAGATAGGTATGTATTACGGTCCGCATGGCTAATCACGACACGGTAGTAGGTGGGTAATTGACATACCTACCTATTTGTAATTCTAAATCCTGTTCTAAAGGTATATCCTGTTCCAATTATAGAACTACTTAAATTACTCTATTGACCGATAAATCGATATTCGCACCAAGTAGAAGTTCATGGCCTGTCTTATTTCTATCTCCTGGAGCTGAAGAAGTAAAGAAATGGACGGATATTTGCACATATGTTATAGGATAGATAGTACACAAGGTAGTAATGATATAATTTAAACGGTTGAATTGAGAAACCGCCTACTTTTTTCAATCTGGTTAAAATGGCAGTAGGTCTAGTTTACAAGAGACAAGCATTACTAGATAAACACTCGGCGGCGGCGCATGACCCTGTCCCTATCATTCTCATGATTATATGAGGGTTTTCTCGCATATCCACTTAACTCATCTATAAAATATTATAGCAACCAGGGTAGATAGACTCGAGCTTCCATTACCCAAATTCCATGGTCAGAATATTGGTATATTTCCAGGTAGCAGAACCTTACTCAAAGCTGTCCGGAGTTCCCGCCGAGGTGCTGGTGGTGAGGTTCTTCGGCCTCTTCTTCATGTTCTACCAGATGGCGCAGATCTGGGGGAACCTGGTCTCATCAGCTAGTAAGTTAGAGCTGGATAAAGTATATATTAATATCTTTATAGAATTTGATTCACGTCTGTCCCCGGTATGCTAAACTTGGCTGTGGGATCTCGTTTAGTATGCTGCAGTTCTGGCTAACCCATTACGGGAACTCAGCTGTGTGTAGATACAGGATGTTTTTTGGTCGTCAACTTTCCCGAAAACTATGGAATCTCCTTATCACCACGATCATTTTTCTCCATGGAAGCATACCTGGGAAGTGTCTGGTTCCCAAGATATTAGGGCCCAAAGTTGAGTAAATAGCATATTATAGCATAAATGCACATAGACGCGCGTAGCAAGATTTTTTAACGAGAGATAATTAATATAATCTGTCTATGAAAAAACTAGCATAAACACTGGACACTACAAATTTCGCCCCATCGAGTAATTAATTTTTAAAAAAATTTACATCGTTTCCCAGAATTTTTTTTGGCATTATTTGATGTATAGAGTGAGTACCCTTCGTTAAGGTTGGCAACGAAAAACACCCTATAGGATTTGGACTATCACAGACTATCTAGATATAAGTATGTGGACATGCTAGGAAGTCATGTGCATCGTTATATGTAAAATCACGCTTTTTATTAGCCTATTTGGAAAAGAAAAGAAAAAAGTGCAATACAATACCTACTTCAGAACGTAGGCACTTACAGTAAGTTTTGCTGGGAAAATAAGACAAACTAGAAATTACATTGAGTTTTTAGGTAAATTAAACAATAATAATAAAATGAATAGCTAGTAGCTTAATGGCTCTAAGTCGCTTAATGGCGTAATTCGATGATTCAGGCATTTTAAAATTGTACGTAGCTCCAGTTTAAAACACACAATACTCGTAGAGCTTCCGCATTTGTAAACTATTTTGTTTCTATTTCGGTGACGGAAGGAGTGAAAGTGTCACCTTATTCGTAGACTTGACCTTGCGGGATGGAAGTCAATGTAATCTGAACCATTCACCTGTTTCCTATAGGACCTCGATGGGACTATTGTTTTGTCAATGTCTTTAGATCACGCGAAAGATACCTTGATGTGATTTATGTACCTCATAACCTGACAAAAGGATCTAAGTTGGAACTTAACATTTGATGACATTATTTGAAAACCAGTTAATTTAAAATTTCGTAAAGTAGGCACTAAATATGACAATTCCACTGCTGGACGTAGGCCTACCTCAGCGCAAGCCATAAGGGTACTGCTGTAAGAGGTTTTGCCCATAGTCACCCTTCTGTGCAGGCGGGCTGGTTGGTGACCACAGTGTCATTTTCGGACAGTGATATAAACACTAGAGGCCAGCCCATGAAGAAGATTTCTTCTCCATGGGCCAGCCCAATTACCATCATACAAGTTGTTGGTGACCACATTGTGATTTTCGGACAATAATATAAACAGTAAAGGCCAACCCAGTACCTACAAGTCGATTTTCAGAATAAGTCCCGCATTCTCGGTGTAATGTCGACATCACATACAATTTAATACAATTTCCTTTTCCGGCCATTAAAAAATTGTTTAAACACTAGAGGTCAGCCCATGAAGAAGATTTCTTCTCCATGGGCCAGCCCAATTACCATCATACAAGTTGTTGCTGACCACAGTGTAATTTTTGGACAATAATATAAACAGTAAAGGCCAATCCAGTACCTACAAGTCGATTTTCAGAATAAGTCCCGCATTCTCGGTGTAATGTCGACATCACATACAATTTAATACAATTTCCTTATCCGGCCATTAAAAAATTGTTTAATATTTATTTCCTTCCTTCGCATATAAATAACAAATAATTATCATTACTGTCTCTCGATTTTATGATTGTTATATAAACAGTAATGAAGTTACAGAACATGTTGATTTGAACATACGAAATGTTTAGAAGTATATGAGTTGAGTCAGCAATGTTCATTGTACATACAAATTATATCTGTCATACACACTCTGTAATACTACCTTTACAGAGTGTGTATGACAGATATAATTTGTATGTACAATGAACATTGCTGACTATTTAAAAACAAATTGTATATGGAAAACTATAATAGAAAGTATAAATAATAATTGACACTTAATAGCTTTATAGGTAGGTACTTAGGCTATACAGATTTATTCTTACGAGTAGCTATTGTTATTAAATCATAAGCTCAGAGCTTTACCTTGACATTGACTATGGCATACCTTAGCTAAACATTTTATGCAATAATGATTCCTAATGGTTTACTATTATAGTTGATATTCTATTATATTACCTATAGGTAGTTCATTAATATTAGCGTAGATATATATATAAACTGGTCACGTTTTGTAAATCTGCAGGACGGACATAGTTAATTTTACGTTTATGTTTAGATAAGTGTGACGGTCAGGATGGACCACAGTATTTGATAATAAAAATAAAACTCAAATTTTCTAAATTATGACTGACTGTCACTTACACCCTGTTTAATATCCTGCAGTTCTAACATCGAATCTGGGTGAGGACCTGGCTTTCCTGAACGTGACGCTGCCCAAAGCAGAAGCCCTGGTAAACTCGACTACTGCTCCAACTCTTGACTTGGGGGCGTCTTGCGGAGTCAACTTTTGTAGCAGTAGTGCTTCTCATGTAAGTATCTACAAAACTTTTAGAGGTTAGGCAGACGTGTGCAAATTACGTACCCAATTTTAGGACGAGCCTGTTCAGGTACACACCTGATAGGTACGAGTAGAATCTAGTGACTGGTAACGAATCCAATAAGAAATAAATAATAAATAAATAATTAAATATTCACACACTTCACAACACATTGACCCAGTCCCACACTAAGATCCCTAAGGTCTTGTGTCGTGGGTACTAAGCAACGGCATATAAATACATAGATAAGTATATAAACATCCATGACTCGGAAACAAACATCGATATTCATCACATCGATGTTTGCACCTACCGGGATTCGAACCCAGGACCTATGGCGTCGCAGGCAGGGCCACTACCAACTGCACCAATCAGCCGTCCAATCCAATAAGAAATGTTTCCGAGTTATTGGAATAGGTATTAGTGGTTGAGCTTGAGCATTGCCCGTAATGTAGAATGGTGCATCAGGGGCAGGTAAGGTAGGCTTCAGGTCTTAAGGTTTTAGCGGAAAAACACTGATACCCTCATGCATGTAGGTAGGTATAGTATACAATCGTTGTGTTGATGATAAGTCTAGGGTTTGTGTTGTTGCAGATAAACTAGTTATTCGTTTTATTAAATCTATTATTCTATGATGCTCTTAGAGTGAAAAAACAAAAAAACGTATAATACTACAGCTGCTTCTCTTCTCGGGCATACTGTACAAGTCAGTAGAGGGATAAGAGGGTCTTAGTGTTTTGTAGGTGATGGGCTGACCACCTGTCACTACTAACCGAACTTGTACATATCAACTATACCTACCCTCAAAATTGGTCAGAAGTGGCACCATGTGGTTCTATCGGCCCTTGGTGTGGTGCTCTGCCTGCCCCGTAAGGGATAAAGGCGTGATTATGTGTATGTATTAAATCTGTGTATGTGCTGATGCGGAGCTTCACTAGAATACATCAGCTGCATCTCCTTCTGCGTGTGACATGAGAGTCAACTAATAAACTCGGGCATTTTCTCAGGTTATCAACTTTTCACTGATAATTAACATCAATCCCCGTTATCCTAAACGTAACCACAGGATCCTAAAGGAGATCCCAGAGCCGACATCTCCTTTATGATCCTGCGGTTATGGCTACCCCATTTCGGGAACACAGCCGTATGTACCTATACAGGATGTTTGTGACAGCCAGGCAGATAATGATACCATGACTTCAGACCATGATTTTGAGGTGGAAAACACCGAAAATTTTCGCAGCAATGGAGAGTCACAAGTGATCCAAAAAAGAGAAATGTGTCACACAATAATCAATAAGCACGCTAAACAACTGATTGAGCTCAGAAGTAAAGGGCGTAAGTCTCAAAAAGATTTTTATTAATTGTAAGTTTAATTATGTTTTTTTTTTGGCTTTAGAAAAGATCACTTTCATTATTATCTCGACATCCAAATTTATTTCAAATGCCTATCTCATGTAATATCCGAAATAAACGTAAAAATGTCCAAAAAACATGTCGATTTCAAAAAACAAAACTATCGAGCGAAAGTCATTAAATCATGTCTTTATATGCCATAGTTAAGGGTTCTAAGAATATACTGTAAAAGTCTCACATTAAACAAACATGCACCCGCTTCAGCATATTTCATTAAAAAGATGCTAAATAACGTCCTCTTAATTAGTCACAGGATCGTCCGATACCATTGGCGCGAAAAGCAAAGATTACTGATAATCAAATCAAAAATACATTTCCTGCAAGTAATAACACTGCCGTATAACTCAACAGAATGGTACTTGTTCAGCATTTCAGTATTTGCATGGCTGTCACCCACACGCTGTATGTATACAGAGTGTAAAAAGACAATAATGATTTTTTAATACCTCGTATTCTTTGTAAGGTTACGATCATTTTCTTCTATGGAACCAACCCTGGGAAACGACAAAAAAATTATCAACAAATACTGTCATTTTATTGCAAGCAATGTATTTGTTTGATGCGCTAAGTACAAATGTACCTACAAAACTATCATTATAACATTTTAACATAGTATCTTTGAAAAAAAAAAACGTTTGTTAACCGATTTCAGATGGATTTATGTAAAAAAAATTATAATATTAATGTAACTTTGGACCTCAATACCTTGGGAACCCGTGGTTTCCCAGGGGTGCTTCCATAGAAAAAAATGATCGTGATGTTACAATAAATACGAGGTATTAAAAGAACAAAGTTGTCTTTTTACACCCACTATGTAAGTATGTTTCTCTTCCACACTTGACTGCCTCACGGGAAGCAGTAGAAAACTTTTACCTAATGTAACTTACGTTCCAGGAGAACACAAACCTGGTGCCGCCTTCTCCCCTGAAGATCCAGGTGATCGCGGGGGTGTACCTCGCCTGCATGGCTGCTGCAGTGCTGCTCGTTGCGTTTGGAGTTGACTCGCTCAGGAGGTATGTGGCTAGGTTTCAATATATTTTATTAAAACCTAGCCACATTACCGTCCATGCCTATGTCACTATTTAGTTGCTTCGGTATTTGTTTTTAACTATGGTTATTAAGATTCCGTACTTAATGGGTAAAAACTGAGTTACTAAGACTGTCCGCTGTCCGCCTGCCTGCAACAGGGCTGTATCTCTTGGACCGCAATAGCTAGGCAGTTAAAATATATATAGGATATAACAAAAAGGGTATGTTAAGCGAAAAGCTACGTAAATAGCCCACTGTAGAGAACATATCCACAAAATTTGAGACTCTAAATCACATGTTTATCATGCTCAATCAGCTGCATTTCCTTCCGAGGAATTTAGGGGCATTCTTACAGACGATGAGCTAGCAACGTGTCACTGATTTAACATCTGACCCCGCAATGTTAAACGTGACTATGGGTTCTTCTTCGTGATCCTGCAGTTCTGGCTACCACATTATTGGGAGCGCATTTGTGTGTATGAATGTTTTTTGGCTTATTTACGAAGTTCTATGTCTCTATGATGACGTGTTCTCATCAGATACACAGCGAGTCGTAAAGCGAGCAACTCGGGGAAGTCCGGACTGCAGCTGCTGGCGGTGACGCTGCGTCAGCTCCGGCATCGGTACCAGCTGCTGCTGCTGCCGGTCATCGGGTACATCGGCGCTGAACAGGCCTTCATGGCTGCGGACTTCACACAGGTATACTTAAGACTGCATTTCTAAAAAAGGATCTACCAATGGCAAAGTATCTCAATGAAGAACACAAAAGAGATTAAGCATAGCAAGGTTTTTATATAAGGTCTATTTAAAATTAGTGATTATCTTTTGACACAAAACTAGGTAGGTAAAAAGAAACAACTTTCACTATTTATGGGACCAACTCCGAAATATTGAAAAAAAAAATCTGCCCTTCCATACTTTTCAGTGCAGTAATTATTCGAGATTGTATGGAACAGCTGATTTTAGTTTCGTGTCAAAAGATAATCACTAATTTTGCATAGACCTTATATATGTTTATACATACAGGTTGTAATAGAAGGAGTATGCAACGCCTACACAACTTTGTGAATATGTATTATAACATAATACGTACACACTGCAGGATCATAACCTCCTGACGCCCAAGCATAATTTTTGGTGGATGTCTAAAACGCCCAATGTTCTTAGACAAGTACATAAGCAGTTATAGTGCTTGACGCCCAAACATAAAAGTGTCTGAAAAACTATGATACAATGATTTACTCAACGGGATATTTTTTATGTGCTTTAGTGACATGCAAGAGAATATTATTTCGTCTGTCAGAACTTCAAAAAAAAAAGTTCTTGTGGAAGGACATTGGGGCTGCTATACCTAATGAAGGTATTGTTTTTATGTGTTTTAGTGAGCACATTGGGCTGTAATATAATTAAAACATTGAATGTAAATTTTAATATTTATTGTGAATATTACACACTGACTCATTATTCTTATAAATTAATCACATTCTTCATAAGAACTATTAATTCAGCCTCAAAATTGTTTGGTTTATTAACTATAAATTAAGATTTAATCAAAGTAATAACACAAAATGACAAATTTTATTAAAAAACTTTTAAAAAATGTAATATAAAATTAACAAAAACACTATTATGAATGTAGTAAACATAAACGTAATCTGAGATCACATTAAAGGAACACGAAGTATTTCTTTCTCATTTCACAAAATTTTAAAGTCATAATCAATTACTCCGTAAATAAATCTGGCAAAAATGTATTTATTTATTTTAAATAAAAATTTAAATCAAACAATTTAGGCATGAAACAGCCAGTAACAGTTTCGTTCGGAAGTCAAGCATAAAAACCAAGAAGAAGGTATAAAAGAGGAGGTGGGACTATGAAGTGAGTCGTGTGGCAATCGTGAGGCCATGACGTCATGATAGGGGCGGAGCTTCAGCGCCAGTGTAACGCAGTAGCTGTAACCACACGCTTGTGCTCCGAAATGTAACCGTATTAAAATTACAAAGACACTAGCGCTTTTATCAGAGTACTTTTTTACTTAGACGTAGTATAATATTGCCATCAAGCGATGAGTAATTGCATTAGTAAAACAGTCTTGAACCATATTGATAATGAGCAAGTAGTTTGACTAGTCACTACAAGGTGGTTTCTATGTAAATAAGCAGGTCTACAGTGTTCAATACTCCCCTCGTCCCATACTTCACACACGCTCCGCGGCATACTATTTTTGTATGAAAATATACTTAGCCGCTACTCCTCCTTTATTTCTTCTCCATGATAAAAACACATTACAAGTATAACAATGAATTCGAGACTTTTTGTAGTGACAATGTCGGCACCTAGATTGCTTATCAGCAATCACGGGCATGTGGTTGGCCCCCTGCACGCGTTTCCTTTTTGATAGGAGAGGAGCAGTAGGTCTACCTCTGCCCCGTGGTATATTTTCTTATAAGTCAGATCCATTTTTAACTTCGGAAGAAGTTGACATTGAAAAAGTATCAATTAAATACTCTCCTAGGGTGACATATTTTGGACGCGTGTAGTAGCAATATACAAACCACAACCTCTTCCGGGCCGACCGTCACAACTACCACGGCTTCTGCGGCTACTCAGGACACGACCACTGCCATTACCCCGAATTCCCCGGCTGCCCCGACCTCCAGATCTGTCATGATTTGCTGCATCGCGCGCACTGTGAGTGTCTTCATCTTCGCTGTCGTCGTCGCTTGAGCTAGATGAAATTCTTTCCTGCGGAGCTACATAAGGGGGATCATCTAGATCTTCGTCGGATGACAAAAAGTCTTCTAAATCAGAATCGGCCAGCAACTTTTCGACGTCCTGTTCTCAAATCCCTAAAAAACACACAGTACGTATTAACGCTCAATGTACTCCCACAAGAACAAAAAGCAAGAGACAGTTATTAGAATATACGCTCGCTGTTCTCACATAAGAACATATTATAATGAAACGAAATAAAACCAATTAAAAAACGAATTTGACAATAATATTACAACGTGCATACAATTTAGTATTTATCCTAATAATTTACTAAGATTTAGAGACTTTACTGACTAGATTACTTGAACAATTAAAGATTAAAACACACCCTTACCGTACGTGCGTTCCATGTTTGACAGTCTGATATGCTTTGACAAGTGATTTCCGATTGGACCAGCTAACAATCACGTGATCACAGTCCCGTAATTATCCAACAATTAGAAACCGCTATAAAAATATGGCCGCTCGCGGTAAAATTTGAAATATATGGACGAAACTATTTTGTTCTCGTGTAAGACCACTGGGCTGAAATGACTTCGTACTATGATATTGACCTGGGCGGCAATCATGTATGATATTATGTCCTAGTCTGAGGTCAGTGGGCGTCAGGAGGATAAAGGACATCTAGCGGGGACCAGATGTAAATGACAAATTGCTAGCTTATTACCTGAAAGACTGTCTGAGTTCTTTAGTCGACTCTTACAAATTGCACGGAAGGGAATGCAGCTCATGTATTCTAGCATTAGCATATAATCTATTTATCCTTCTTCTTCTTCTTGAAGTGGCACTTCATTACTGGAGGTCTGCCGTCAGCTTACTAACTGCAGACTTGTCCCTGGCCATTCGGAACAGCTCCTCCACATTAGCTATTCTCGTCCACTCCGAATGTTTCGCAGCCAAGATTTCTTTTGTCTTCCGACGCGTCTTTTCCCCTGTATGAAATCAACTTGACGATTCGAAACGCCTACTGAACAACACTCTGCATGTTATACCTATAGCTAAAAAACTTGACTACATATAGATAATTGTACTGCTGCTGCTAGACATGTAGCGAAGCATTAGTTCAGACTTATTCAAAAGCTTCATTACACAAGGTCATAGGATTTTATACAGCTTCAGTTTGCTATTTTATAGCTCAGGGTTCGCCAAATGGCGGACCGCAGTCCGCATCCGGACCGCCCCGCCGCCGACCCATTTTGTGCGGACCGCGAGAACACAGTAACTTGCACTACACAGTGCATCTTATAATAAAAATTTGGGATACATTATCTTTTTTGACGTCATTCGAAAACGGCCGGGTGAAGTAAAGAACTAACAAACGAAACGAAGTAAAGACTTTCTTTGCTCGCTCCCGATGCAAAGGTGCTCACGAACGACGCTTTCATTAGGAACACACATTCATTTGCCATAGTCATTTTCGAGTTGCGTGAGGATTGGTTCCTTGAACCTTTCTTTGGAATATTTTTAAAGAACTAAGTGAATGTGCTGTTAAATTTATTAATATTTTGACAGGCATTTGTAGGCTGCGCATACGGCATCAGCAACATCGGATTTGTGATGATTTGCTTCGGCGTGTTCAACGCAGTGGCGGCGCCTATCGCCGGTGCACTGGTCAAGACTACTGGGAGGTATCCTGTCATGGTCACGGCTTTGGTATGCAATCTTCATTGTTTATCGTTTTTAAACTATTGTTTGCCCACTACAGAAACGATGAAAAACTATACCTAATGCTCATAGAAACCATAGATCATATTAGTAAATCTGATTAATATTATAATTTTTTAATATGCTTATATTTTTGAAGAAGGGCTTTTTGAAATCGCAGCACACATATCAACTCCGAAAGGGATCGAATTATAATCACCTCGCTTCAAAACTCACTTACCTCTTTTTACCGCAAAAAGGCGATATAGTTCGAACCTTTCCTAAGCTGATATATATGTTGTGACCTTTATTCTACCTTCGACATTGGACGAAGGTTGTGGTCAGTGGCGGATTAACGTATAAGCACTACAAGCACGTGCTTGGGGCCTCTGTTCTCCAGGGGCCTCCATTCTCTGCTGGCGTTTCATTTTATATCTACATTTTATCGAGATTCATCCACAATAAATATGTCCGAAATCACAAGGCGCGAGCAGTCCGGGAGTGACCCTTCATACACCCCCGCAGGGCCCTGCCCCCTGCGCGCCCCGCCCGCACGCATAGAAAATATTATTTAAAACAACAATTATTGTTTGAAAAACTGTCGTAAATTTGCGTAAATCTCATACTTTCTGAGACATTGCAGTTTGAAGTCGTAAAATAAAACAGCAACCAACAGTTGACAGCGCGCGTCGCGCACTTCCCGCGCCTCGCTCCGTCAGTCAGTCGCCGGCGCAATAAGTACCGACTACTACTACCGAGTATCGTATTATTTGATTTTATAACTTCACATTGAAATATCTCGGAAATTATGAGATTTATGTCATTTTTTCAAAGAGTAATTATTGTTTTAGATAATATTTTCTATCGATTGGCCTAGGTTTCGATTGACTTGTACACCAAAAAAAAAATACATTTCATGTACTTCCAAGTTAAGATATGTTTGGCTTCATACAAAAAGGTTCGATGTCTTTTGCACTTTGTTTATTACTTTGAAATAACCTACACTGCCTACACATACGCAATAAAAGCCTCTATTATATATTTTTTTAACTATTTAAGCAATAGAGGGCCTACACAGGCTCTGTGCTTAGGGCCTCGGATACTCTTAATCCGCCACTGGTTGTGGTGACACAGCTTTCTTTGACGTCCTTTGCTTTGCATCATACTTATCGTTCCAAAAGGTCCTTAATCTGGTCCTACTGAGCGCACTGCTGACCTGGCGACCAGATCCGGCTCAGTGGCTCGTATTCTATGGTTTAGCTGCCATCTGGGGTACCGCGGATGCTGTCTGGCTGGTGCAGGTCAACGGTGAGTAGACCATGTAAGATTAGGTTACTTCAAAAATTTACTCCTAATCAAGTTGTAACTATTAGTCACACCTGAGCTCATAAGAGAAGCTCAATCGTCATCTCATCACCATCATTCATGGATACGCCCTGCAGGGTAAGCGAAGTTGAAAGCTAGATGTCTAGTTGTTTCTTATAGCATAATCATACTACTACCACTTAATAATACTGAATTTATGCAGCCCTCTCTGGTATCCTGTTTCCCGGCTCGGAAGAGGCTGCGTACTCCAACTTCCGCCTGTGGGAGGCGACGGGCAGCGTGCTGAGCTACGCCACTGCTCCCTATCTGTGTGTGAGAACCAGGTTAGCTCCACCCTTTAGAGACCCCCACACTGGCGGCTTATAAGCGTCGGGGTCGACGCGACGCTCGTGCTGCGTAATTACAGCGTTTTGTGCGTTTGGCAGTCACTCAGCGCCGACTCAGCGCTGCGTCAACGCTGCGTGGACGCCCGCCCGACGCCGACGTTCAAAAGACGCTTATAAGACGCCTCTTGATGACTACCCAATATACTACATACACTGTTGGCAGAGTAGACTAGCGATTATAAGGGTTTACAGCGCCCACCGTGTGAATAACATAGTCCTAAAACTATACCCTGCCCAATGTGGCGAAAAACCACCCTATGGCTTGTGGTGTGACCTGGGTGACGCCTACTTAGGCTGATGCGTGTGTGCATGTGTTTACCATATAGCTCAGACAACCGATGGGGCCGAAAGGTTCTAGAGTGGAGACCAGGTATACCATGGGAAAGCCGCGAGATTTACGAACGAGGTCAATTGCGGAGGCCTATGTTTGGCAGTGGATTTACTATGACTGAGAAAATGAAGACGCCTATTTGCTTTATAGAAGGTACTGATAGAAACCATTTAGTGTTCCTTTTCCTTATCTGGTCCTGCGGAACAGTTGAACCGTTAAAAATTCGCTTATTTCAGATGCATTTAATTTTGTCACGTGTTGTAATCAAGTAATAGTTACTAACATCGATGTATTTTTTCCAGATTGTTTGCCCTACTAGGGTTACTGATCTTGGGCTTCATGGGATACTCCATAATAGAGCTGTTAGAGTACAGAGTGAAGAAGTCGCACCACCTTGAGAGAAACTTCGAACTTGTTAATAAGAAGGATGATGAATGATTGATTGATAATTGAGGAAAGTTGTTAGTTTGTATCCTATCCTCTGTATCAGTTTCAATGATTGATCAAGAGTTCTAATAAGGGCTAGGCTAATATAATTTTAGGTCATAATTTATGACGTTGCGCACCCATTACGTGTCTAAGATCGACTTTGAAGTTGTTAACACTCGGGCCCAGGGCTCTAGGAGCAAGTCGCCGTCTCCTTTGATACGTTACTGTTAGCCTGAAGTTCTATGAAGAGTTTTATCAAAGCACTGTTACAGTCTGCTAATATACCTTAGTCGACAGATGGCGTTGATGGTATTAGTTATACTCATGTTATACTACAGATTCCTCTAGATAGCGGTTTCAAAAATCAAATTCAATGCTTATTAGGATAGGTAATTAAGAAATTTAGGCTTCCTTCCCCATCAATTTCATTGGACGACAATAAAATCTACGAGTAAACAGTAGTATAGTACTCTGTTCATTACTGTTAAATAATAATAGATGTAAGAAAATAAATGAAACGAAAAAGCTACTTTTGAATTGTTTTATTTAACTTTTACAGTAAGCGGTAAGTGGTCAGTCATTTTTGTTCTATGTCCATGCAGTCATTGTAATCGCATTTGTGTAGGATAATTTTGATGATAAACCCAATAAAATCTAATTAACTTTACCTTACATTATTTAATTTTAAAATTCCTCTCCTTCCAGCTTTTCCCGCCGGAAATATAATTTTTTGGCTTGGGTTAGGTTGGCCTTTTGAAGTTTTGCTGGGATAATATAGAAGTAAAAATATTTTGCGTTCTTTTCTGTTTAAAATGATAAAAATAACAGAAAATATGAGACATACTTTAAAGGCCTTACTAATAAAAAGCTTAGGTAGAAGCTATTTACAGCTCCATTTGACAGATAATTATCTGTCTGTCAATTGATTATAATCAATTGTGGCCATTAACAAAAATTGAATTGAATTGACAGATAATCCATATGGTTTGCATATGAGTTAGGTACTCGTACTAGTTATGGGTTAGTGATGAGAGGCATGCGTAAATTGGACTTCTTTTCGTTAAATACGAGTACAACCAAGTACAACAATGAGGGATTTTCTGAAAAGTTAAAATAACTGTCAAAAATAGATGGCGTGAGCTAATCACCCTTCCTAGTCGCTCCCCCCTATACGTGTCCAATGACAAAACAGAATTTCGGGATGGAAATGCGCTCACGCCATCTATGCAGGTGAGTTGTACTATTTTTTTACTTTTAATTGTCAGAAAATCCCTCATTGTCTTTCAGTAGTTTTTGAGGTTTTTGTGTCGTTTCTATTCATCATCATTATATCTATGACAAATTTTGAAAATTTACCTTTGGCTGCAGGGAGAGATAGTTTTTTCCCTTCCTTAACGATAAAGTAAAAAAATATATAAAAAATAGCGAGGGTAGGACGATATTATTATGACTTTGACGTGGAAAAGGGCGGGAAAAGCTGGAAGGGTGCAGGTGTAATTTTCTTGTGAAAATTAAAAATTATTTGTAAATGGCTTGCATGTGTCCGTAAAGTGATGTTTTCTGGTAGATAAGTTATATTTTGATTACTTGTGATGTGAATCTAGTGCGTGTGCATGGTTTTATATGCAGGTAAGCCGAGTAAAACTTTAGCCGGATTACGATCTCTTCATTGGCGCATGTAAGTTATTTCTGCAATAATTTTTAATTTTGACTAACTTTACACTTGTTCTTGAGGATTTTCCCGACGTTTCCATTCGTCATCATCATCATCCATCATAAATTCAGAAATCATTTACTAAAGACAATGGCTGTATGGGCTTAGTTCCCCTTGCCTTTCCTTCGGGATAAACTAAACAAAAAAAAAATTTACGTGGAAAAGTACGCGGAAATAATGAGAGACAGCACCATATCCCCATCTTGCATCCTTTTTCCTCTCGATACCTCAATATCACCTTTTACAACCTTCTGCAATGCTAGTACTTCGTGAGTTATTATGAGTAAAATTCATTGATTCCTGCCTGACCTGATTTCTGAGCAAGCGAATGAGATCTCTTGTTATGCTATCCTAGTACTATTTCTAGTCGCTGCTTGTGAAATTATTCGATCGATCCTGCACAAGCGGATTATTAACACCTCTTGCAACCTTCTGCTACGCTGGTACTTCAAGAGTAGTTCTTTACTAAAAGTCATCGATTCTTACACTCGCGGCCGCTATTACGTTCTGTTGTGCTACTTTTTGAATCGCTGCTAGTAAAATTATTTCGACGAAAGCTTTACTGCACAAAGGATCACTAAAAAAACACCTCTTGCAACTTTCTGCTGCCCCTTCAAGAGCTATTCTTTACTAATATACTTTACTAATTCCTCAATCAAAGTCTTGCATCCTTCTTTTCAGTCGCTGCTTGTAAAATTACTCGATCGATCCTATTGCCTACACAAGCGGATTATTAACACCTCTTCAACCTTCTGCTACCCTAGTACTTCAAGAGCTGTTCTGTACTAAAATTCCTCGATTTCTAGACTCGCCACTGACATCTCCTGTTACCTTCTGTTGTACTAGGCAAGCTACCGACATCTCTTGCCTTACCCTGGTACATTTACTGGGAAGGTACGATTTCAGCGTGCCTTCCCTGATCTTTGCACTCTAGGGTGCAGCAGACCCTGATCGGTTTAAGTGCAATTATACAGGGTGTACATACATACATACATATATAATAATGACGCTTCTTTCCCGGAGGGGTAGGCAGAGATAACGGATCTCCATTTGTTACGATCCTGACACACTTCTTTCGCTTCATCTACTTTCATGATATTCTTCATGCACGCTCGTCGGTTTAGGGTACTCTTGGCCTGACCTTTCTTTAGAATTTCACCAATTTGATCGGTGAAAGTCCAGATCCAACCCTTCCATCCACTCTTCCGTTGTACACTTTCTTTGTCAGTCTACTTTCACTCATCCTCTCCACATGCCCAAACCACCTCAACATACCCTTCTCAATCTTCGTCACCACGTCCTCATTTATACCACACTTCTTTCTGATCACATCATTTCTTATCCTATCTATCTTATCCTATCTTTTAAAGTGACAAACAGGGTGTAATAAAAGGAATATGTTATATGGGAATAGACTGTTACCTTTTTACATATAATTTTGAGTTATATCGGTATATCGCGTCTATTACTAAAATAGACTGCAGCATACACCTGCAATCTATAAAAATATCTTGTATAAAATACTCCTTTGCCATTGGTAATCTGAAACCTAGTAGTAAGGTTTTCTTTTTATTTGTATGTATAATTTAAAATAAAACAAAAGAGTCGTATCAATGAAATCATCGTTTTAATTCTCTCCACATAAATACTTAAGGTTGGATTAAACACTAGACGAACATAACTCGTAACTAAGTACAATGAAGAAAAAACAACTGTGACTAAACCTGGTTTAACTTAACATTCGATACCCATGAGGTTTACAGTCCAAATGGGAAAAGATCAACTTTTTGATTTAAGAAGAAAATATTAATTTGATCATCAAAATTACGCCATTTTTTACTACAGAATAAAAATAAAATCGTTAGATCGACAAACCTTATCCACATAAAAGTTTCTCACAGTTAGAAAAGACACGCAATAATATAAAGTAAGTAAATTAATTATGTACATAATATACTGATAAATTGATGTAAAAGCTTACTAACGATCTCAATATTGTTGCATATCTTTTTAACATCTGTGTTTCAAGTTGTTTTTGGTCGATAAGGTGAGATCTCCTTTCAAATTCTATTTCCGACAAATATTTTTCACATATCACTATAATTACATTAATTAATAGGCATGTTTTTAAGTAATGACCAAAATAATTTAAAGAGTTACTTTTTAAACATTGATTTTCGTGACTGAACTTTTCCCACTTGGACTCTCACCAACACGCTGTTTATTGAACAAACACAAAACTAGGTATATTAATATAATACGTACAAATATACAAATTCTTTAAGTCACTGGACCGATGAAGTACATACGTTAGTACAATAGCAGTAAACTTAAACCTAGTGTAACAACTAAATGAAAATTCGTATTTAAACTAACAATAAAGACTATCGCAGTTTGGGACGAGTCGATAACTCAACTTGAAGTAACACCTAATTTTGTGTTATTAGCCAACTTAAAAGTCGATTTAAAAGTTTTATGTAAATACCGTCACTAGTTTTATGTAAGTACCGGCCCTGTTACTAGTTATTGTGGTATAAAAGTCATCAACTTGGTATAAATGACGCTATTGTCCGTTTCATAGAATAGTTCCTATGCTTGATTTCGAGAAGGTATACTCATTAATTTGCTTCACTTTAAGTTGAGTTGTAGAGTCGACATTTTGCGAACACCATTAACTGTATTATAGGCGAGTTAAAGCGTAGCACCGTAATACTTTTGAAAAAGTTTATAATATACTCTATTATATGTAATATTTTGGAAGATTTGGATAAGTCATGAATAAGATATTTTAAGGACCCTGATTGCTACGATCTGATGAGAGAAAAATAAGTACTAAAAACGCCACTGACTTTTCAAATTGCAAACACAACAAACCGGGTTTTGTATGTCTTTGTTTATAAATTATATTACATTTTTTATTCTGGATATTAATTACAGGGTTATTTATTTATCAGAAGTTCCAAGATAAGACTTTATAATGGTATATAAAAAAAGCTGGCAAAGATTTTTTTGTTTCGATTTGTGTTGAACTATCAGCGCTTTTATGGAATATTTCTTCTTTTTTAGGTCCTGTTACAGAAACTCACATTTTTCATAATTTCATCAGGTAGCAGAATAACAGGGTCCAGATTTAGCTAGTTCGCTATACTATGTTCCAGTATCTACTGATATGTTTTGAATATTTTACAAACTTGCCAATAAGATTACTAGAAAATATTCCTCTACTTTCTATCTACCTTTATAAGTACACTTGGTTGAGGTAAGTAATGATATCTTTACGAATATTTTGTAAAGTTTACATAAATATTAAATGAAAATGTTAATAGTTACATACATGTTTTGTTTACAATAATTCGATTTTGTTTACAAATATTTTCAAGTAACCTTAACATATAATATTTATAGACTTCGTGTAAAATATAAACAATCATGAATATAATCTATACATCGGTGTATATGTATATGCTATTTTGGCAATTAAGGAGATTACCACAGGTAAAACGACGTTTAAAATATAATTCGTATATCTATATATCCTTACGAGTTGAGGGTGATTCTGAGACAGATATTTACAAGTATTTTTGCGATATTACTATTAATATTATGCATTTTTATACAATTTATATCTAACTCTACATTCTGTATGCGGTATCTGAGCTTTCTTCAGGTGTGGTATTAAAGTAAATGCTATTTATAAATGGAAGTGTCGTAAGATTGTTGTATAAATCCAAATATAGCAGAATATAAACAAGCCATATGACTATTTATTTGCACAAAACATGATACAATTATTATTATTATATTATTTATATTATATTATATAAAAAGTTATTATTACAACAAGCCTTTATAGTTGTTATAAAGAGATTTGCCCTTATGAGGCAAAATATATAAAAAAATTATACGCGGAATAATGAGATTTCTCTTTGAATTTTTTAAATCCTCAATTTTTTCCATTTCAGATTATGAGAACATCCCTACGACACGTTCTATATACACAACATATAACTATATAATTGTAGAATATAATACAATAATGTTTGTTTATACCTCTGTGACCCTGTACGCCAGTACACAATGTAGATAGCCTCAAAAATATTCACGTTATACATACGTATAGGCTCTATACAGGGTGCAACAGAAAGGGTATGTTAAGCGAAAAGCTATGTAAATAGTCCACTATAGCGAACCTATTTCCAAAATTTGAGACTAGAAATCACATATTTATTTTTAAGATTGTATCAACATTCCTGAGTTGTTTTAGAATTCTCCATACTACCTGGAAAAATAAACATGTGATTTTCAGTCTGAAATTTTGTGGATAGGTTCCTTTTAGTGGGCTATTTACATAGATTTTCGTTTAACATACTCCTTTTGTTACACCCTGTATAAATAACAATTTATTCTAAAATATCCAAAAGGGGGTCTTTAGCACCGAAAGTTCACAATATTATACCTAAATCTTACATCACACACTTTTCGTTGACTTTATATTAATTATTCGTTGCTTTGTTATGACTTTAGAAATGCAAAATTGCTAGGCTGCAATATAAAATATACCGTTGATTTCTTGACCTGATCAACAGTTGACAGTCGATTTAACTGTCATTTTACTATCGATGACACATAGTCATCGTGGATCAACTTTGACATGTCTTTGAGAAACCGGTGGTTAGTAACAGCTTTGACATACACATCTAGTTCTTTAAAGTCACTGTAATCACTTTTGTTGAATTAAAAAACTGACTGTTCTTACAAAACCGTGGCTAAAGTTTAACATTATTTAAAAATGACGTCTGACACTAAAATATATAAAATATCTATCAAAATTAGACACTGTTTAGCTTAAACAACATGTTTTGTAATACCACGGTGCTCAAAGTTATAATTGGTACATTATTGCAATTACATTTGAGATTTTAAGAACTAGATGCGACGATTACTGTGTTGGTCTCAAAACTAATTCGTAAAAAAATAACTCGCTTAATATATCTAAAAAAATTCTCTCGGAAACATACATAAAGTACACTTGGACGGCAATAGACAACACAAACTTACTGAAAAATTTATTTACAAAAAAACCGTTACATCACTATGAAATACTCTCTTACGTCATAACTAAATGCATAACTAAACAGGAAGACTTAAAGTGGACTTGATGACTAAATTATTTTAAGTAATTAAGAAAGTTTACATGATTCACTGGGACACCAGAGTCGAGAGTTACGTTTTAATCTATTTCACTGTTATTTCTAAAGAAAACTGGCGCAGTTTGGTTTTACAGAAAATTTGAGTAGTAAAACATTATTGGATGGATGGATGGATGGATAAGTAAATGTGTCAAAGTAAGTGTCAAAAGTGTGATATTGAATAAAATCGCACTCAGCAATCAAATATCAAAACATCTATGTTTAACTATGGAAAACACAGATAAAAAATTCATAAAGGTAGAACGTCAAATTTTCTGAATAACCAATCTGAAGCCAACGCAACACGATCTAATTGTAATAAATGTTAAAACTTAACTAACTCGGGCTGGTGGTGTTACTCCTAGGCTCTGACTTGACCCCGTTTATTCGCGGTCCGTTGGGCGGGGTCGTTGGGGCGTTGGCCAGGCATTGTCCACAAGGCTCCAGCTTCTTAGCAAGCACTGCTTTTAGCTTCAATGCTGGGCCGAGCTTCATTTGCAGCATTCCTGTGAGATGCTCTTCGGTTAGGAGAGGTAAGCCGGCGCCGTCGATTCTTTGCTCGCGGAAATTCTGTGGAAGAAGAATAGTCTTGTTTAATAATCAGATTGTATAAAACGTAAGAAAATCGAATTAAGTCGTCTGGTTGCCCAATGCCCATATAATAAGGCATTCATTAAGGTTTCCGAAAAAAATATCTAGGGCAGGATCATAAGCAATTGCATTTATTTTATACGATTGCGGGAAAAACTATTGATTTATTGTCATGACATAAAATTATTGAAAAAAAAAAATGGATTGCAGATAAGCAAGTGTAATTTTTTAAATGAATATATTGTCATCTTCGCCATGAAAGAAGTTCGATCGGGATCATGAGAACCTGTATTGAGTTGAAAAAGTTTATTATTAGACAGCTACGCGGTGTCCGGCGCAGGCGCACCTGTCGCGGTGCTATGCGGCGAGCACTGCGGATGTACGCTCTTGGTACTTTATAAATATTTCCTCCTACATTCGTGAAGTACCATTAAAAGTTACGACATTTTGCTCTCGGAATGTAAAGAAAAATATTTGTTACTAAACATCATACAAGCAGATAAATGATACTTTATGTTTTCTAGACCACATCTTTAAAAGATTCGCTAGGAATATTTCATTTAGATGAATATAACATAACATGCAATGGAGAGCTACAGTTTGAATAAATCAGCAAGTATCAAGACTGGCTTGCACTCGCTGAGGTCGCGCTTGCGTCCAGCGACCTGTCATCTCCGCGGGAACGTTGACAAAAACCGCGCCGCCTACGTGACGTCCTGCCCCCCTCTCGTACTGCCTCTCGCAGCCTCACTTCTCCACGCTCGACCACTTTTTACCGCGCGACATTTGCCCGGAGTTCGATCCGTGTCATCCGACGTATTCCTTTTTTAAATTGCGCCAGCGCTCGACTTTTTTGTTTTTGTTTTTTAATTTTATAAGGCTTCGAGAAATAAGCGCGCAGCCGCCGAGCGGTAAAAAGCGATAGCGTGTAAAAAGTCTATGAATAATTAAAGTGAGATAGCTACTGGCCGGCTATCATGGGAACGGAATTATTTAGCGGCGACAAGGCGGCGGCGGCCGGCCCTGAGGGACAGGTCAATTTGCGGGACTCCATGTTGCTGCTTTGCTTTTAGCCTTATCTCGAAGTGTGTCGCTGGCTTATCTATTTCTGGAAAACCAGACTAAGATACTTTGTGACCTTTTAGAAACAAGCCAAAGAAATATATCGGTAAAATGTGGCGCAAAGGACTATCTGACCTGGTTAACCTTCGGTCTGTGGTTTGAGGGCATAATTTAATGTTTAATAGGGGTTAGAGAGTTCTGGAGCCGGACGGGGTCCTAATGTGCGTGCCCCGGGGACTCAGTGACCCACACGAGACGGAATGATATCCGAGAAAATTGTTTAATTGCGGGTCAAATTACGGGTTCGGTGAATGTTTCGACCCGTTTTATATGTCGAGAGTTATAGACGAGACCTTGAAGTTTTTAGTTTGAGTTAGATGCATTCTATAACCGTTCAGCCTCAAGGTTTCTCGTAAATGCCTAAATCAGCGCACCTTTCATGCCGTCCACAATGGTTCGCGTGCACTTCCACGTTTCACCGTCAGCTGGCCGCAGCCCTTTATTTGCAGTGCTCATAATTGCCATTACTTTGCGCGAACAAAACAGCGAAAATTCCGCAGCCGACAGCCCGGGGTGGGTGAGCTATAACTTTAAATACGGCTCGCATTATATTTACGTAGGCCGTATAGTTAACAGGTTACAGATACCGGGTATAGCCTGTGGCCGTGAACCGATCTTTAAATTGCTCCAGCGCAGCCGCAGCAGCCGCCTGCCGCGAACAGGTTGCAGGGAAGCAAAAAAGGTTAAAGTATGTTCCCTGAGGGTGAGTGAGGGGGTGCGGTAGATGCGGGGGGCGGGGGCACTAATGACAGGGGCGGCGCGGCGCCCGAGGCAGCTACCGCGCGCAAATTGATGCCTGCGCCCTCTGTGGAACCTTTGCTCCCGGCTAGTGATGCGCCTAGTCGATAAATTGTGACAAGGAGTACGCGGAGAGAATTATAGTCGCTTCGTTATCGCCGTGTGCGAATGCAAGCCCTAGTTTGGTGTGAATTATGAGGCTGGCTTTGTTTATAATAAGCTGGACGTTGTTAAAGGTGGTGCAAAGGTGTTAAAATAGATGCGGTTTTAAATATTGCATGCACTGTATATGAAATGAAGAAACTAATGCAAGTTATTACAATTGTAATTTATTTCCCAATGTCTCCAAATTGTATACTCGCAACTAAGACTCAAAAAAACCTACCTTCTTCTAGAATTTGCAAAAGTCAAGAAGAACACACACCATAAGTGAACAGAATAAGAATATACATTAAATATTGTTCCATACACAGATTACAGCACCTATTATTAACTCAAAGTGGACCGGTCAACTCAGTTTCCGCTGACCGCGTAATTTAAATCCAGCATAATAATAGGTTCATCGACATCGATAATCGAGTAGATAGCATCACTAGCGCGCAGCATTACACTATAAAGATTGCTATTAAGTTTAAAGGTACTGAGTTATGTACTGGGCTGACGGTGCGCAGTCTTTGGTATAATTATAATTGAGAACTTGGACTTTTTATAGTTGAGAGCAGAGAGATTGATGTTATGAAAGGAAGTGGTGTCGTTAGATATTTTTTATGTTGAGGAGCTTGATGAGTCAGGGCGTAAGCTACCCTATGATGGGTGTACCTATGTGTCAAGGAAGACGTGATGCCAAAGATGTGGTGGTATTGCTGGATTGATAGGTGTGCTTTCTTGGAGTTTCCACCACCAAAAGCTTATGGGGTGCTAAACCGGCCGGCCGACCGGATCGTCACGGACAGGCAAGGAACGTTGCAACAAAACTCTGCTGCTGAACCTATCTTTTTGAATAGTTGTAGGTTTAGCTGGGATTTCGGAGAAGGACATAGGTTACAATCTGTAGTCCACACGGACAAAGTCGCGGGCAACAACTATTAGGAAATAATTTTCATTTATAGGTAGACATAGTTTTTCATAAACCAACAAAATTATCGCCTCTTCACAAGAACAACGTGACATCACACAAAGAAGTGGTTTATAAAATGTCACGTTGTTCTTACATAGAGATGATATTAGATCAAAATTACACGAGAAAGTATTAAATAAATACGTGCGTAGCACCTTTTTTTCTTATTGTGTTAAAAGGTAAGAGGTCAGGGACGGAGGCGTGTTGGTTTTTTAGCAATTGTCGTTTTGTGCTGTAGGTAGATATTTACTTTCTAACTTTTACTTTGTCCATTAGGTGCATGCGTTTAGTCTATTATTGGTACATTATTATTGGTATGTGAAGTGTGCCACCAATTTATAGGCCATATGAATAATATTTTTTTTAATCAAATTTCATTAGCTTTTCAATGGAAAAAAGATGGATAGCGTGTTTTGTACATAATATTGTGAATATCTCTAAATTTACTAATTATGAATAGTAATTTCCGTCATTTCGAGTGTAAGGAAATATGTGTGGAATTACATACATCAATTCCTATGTTAGGTAGGTATTACCTACCGCACCTAAAAATATAGGTAAAGGCGCAGTGCAAGATCTTTGGTAAGTTACTAGATGTTAATAGCGTAGCTAGTTGTTTTTTTATATTAAAAATAAGACTAAAACTGGCTACAAACAAACCCAAAACATACCCATTGTTATTGTAGCTACAGCCCGATTACCTCATTCATTTACTAAAACATTATCATAGTCAATCGGCGCGCGCGCAAAAAGCTCTACGCAATAATTGGAAAATAGCCTAGCGTTGGCCCGGTAGGCGTGGCGTGCCTAACAGAGATAGAACGACCAATAGAATGGGAAAGAAAGGAACAACGCTAGCGGAGCCGCGGTGTAGGCGGGCCTATAAACTCCGAGAGTCGACGAATTTCGCCGAATATAACCGAATAGAAAACGCCCAGTCACTAATGTAAGCGTTCTATGGACTAGGTAGATTGACCTTTATATGTGGCTACTTTGTTGGCCCTTGGAGATCAGTTTAGGCTGGTCAATATAATAATAGAAACAACGTTCACAATACAAATCGGTAAGTGCATCTAGGTTTTCATAGAAATTTATCTAATGGCTATGTGATTGACAAAATTGGATCTATATTTATAAAGCTAGTGGACGCCCGCGACTCCGTCCGCGTGGACTTCAGAAAAAATTAAATGTCGAAATTATCCGGGGTAAAAACATTTTCCTGTGATAAAAAATAGCCTATATGTTAAGTGGGACTTGTCACAATATATTCCTGAAAACTGCATCGAAATCGGTTCAGCCGTTTCTGAGATTAGCGTGCACAAACATCGATTCGTTACAATTTTATTATATGTATAGGTATAGAATAGATGATATTGTACAGACTGTGGCAAAAGATGCATTTATACGACTATTAATTGCATTCACATAATAAGAAGCACCATTATACGATATACTGACTCCGCGCTGAAATCTGTCATATTAAATTAGTAGCTAACTAAGTAATTATCCACGTACTTATATCATGTTTACAAGCCTTTAAGGTCTATCTTTTTGCGAAATACAAATAAGCTAGCTATACAAGTTCGTGTTGCCTTTTATAGAGCTACTATACAGCTTGTTCATTTGATTAAAAGAGTTCCAAGAATTTTAAATGCGTAATTAGTTCATAAGTATACAGGGTGTGTATGACAGCTAAGCAAATACGGAAATACTGAACAAGTAGGTACCATTGTTTTGAGTATACGACAGTGTTATTACTCGCAGGAAATGTATTTTTAATTAATTTGATTATTAGATGCATTGCAGTTTTTGGATCACTTTGGTGACTCTCCATTTAGGTTGGTTAGTATTTTGAACTATTTTTGGGACCAACTTTTTTTTTTTTAAATAAGCTAAGCTTGCCATTGTACCTGCATCTCTTCTTTAATGTTATATGCCATATTTCTTTTTGTGTATGTGCAATAAAGAATAAGAATAAGAAAATCATCCATAAGTTAAAATTTTGTTTTTAAGTTATTATCTAAGGCCTACTTAAACAAACTACACAGTTTTGATGAAATGAAGAAAATGTCGAAAAAATTTTTAGATTTTCCTGCGAAAATTTTCAGTGGTTTTCGTCTAAGAAACAGTGTCAAGTCGCCATATCAATATTTGCCTGACTGTCACAAACATCCTGTATAATAACGGTAAATTTTAGAAAGAAACAAATTATTTATTCAGATTTTTGGATGAAAAAAAAATATATATTAAAAAATATGACCACTTGAAAAGGAAACCAGCTGATGCTGGAGAATTTTAGGATTTTGCAGTAAATACATATGACTTATTCATAGGTTTAAAAGGGATAGAGGGTATTTATTAACCAATAAGCATTTTCATTGCTAGACTAGTAATTAATTATACATACATACACGCCTTTATCCCTTACGGGGTAGGCAGAGCACCAAGGGCCGATAGAACCACATGGTACCACTTCTGACCAATTTTGAGGGTATAGTTGTGATGTACAAGGTTAGTAGTGACAGGTGGTCAGCTCATCGCCTACAAAACACCAAGACCCTCTTGTTTAAAAATGTTGCATATTTTTATATGTATATTCAGATAAAGGAACTTCTAAACTCTATACTGAACTAAAATACTTATTAAGTGTATTTTAGAATTATATTTGTTTAGCAATTACCTATACCCAAAATACTACTTTCAAACACTATAATAAGTACGTACGAGTAGTATACCTAACTTCTGTATTAGTATGTTAATGCTATATTCATAACATAGCATATCGCTTAATATACCTCTTTTATCACACCCTGTATATCGTACCTTCTTATTACGCGTGTCATAATATATAGCTTTCAGATATAAATACAATCGTTTAAATATATTTATATTCTGCAAATATTATTATCCAATTTCACATTACGACCTATCTATATGTTATATCAACGATAGTCCACGGTAAATTCAATTACTAACCTATGTAAATATATAGTATGTGATCAGCTGAGGTCACTGCAGGTCATTAGTTATAGTATGTTGTATAGTATAATAAAACTAGTAGTTCATCTTCAAAATATAAAAGAGCGGGATTAACTCACATCTCATTCCCGTCACTGTAACTCCTGTAAGCCAGGATCAACAGAGGCGACCAGAAAAAATGCAAATAAAGCATAGTAAATCCTAATACATACATAGTCACGCTCATTATCACCCAAAGAGGTTGGGCAGAAGCGTGTAAATTAGGTACACACTCATTTTTCACTAGTATACTCCTAAATCCTAATACACTATAAGAAATGACAGAATTGAAGAAAACTTCAAAACAGTTCTCGGCAAATAATGCCGCGAAACCTTAGTACCTATGTGCCAATAAAAATAAGTCAAATGCTCCTTTCAATGGTCTACCTACAAACACATTATCTAGACATCTACCTCCATATGACAAATATTTAGCCCTTTCATTAAAATTGACACGAACAATCCACAGTAACCTCTATTCATACGCACAGTTCTTTAATAGTCATTATAACACGCATGAATGCCTTTATAAAAACGTGTTAAGCCTATCGTCGAGATTTATGTATTTTATAAAGACGGCTAAGATAAACTACTTGCTTGTTTTACAATGTCTGCAACCTGCGCGTGCCGGGGATCGATCCTACTACCGTTATGTAAACACTACACGAGATAGCTGAGCAAACGGTTCGTAAGCCTTTAGTGGCCTTTGAGTTTGTGTGTTTAAGGCTGTGGCACTCAAGACTGAGTATTTTTGCACATAGGGTGGATATTTAATGCAGTATTACAGTATCTGCTGTGTTATAAAAAATGAGGTAGCCAGATCTGCACGATCTCGAAGGAGATGCTATAGCTACGTTTTTCCTATTATCTCAGGTATTGTTAACTAAAACTTCAATAAAAAGGATTAAAAAGTAAAAGGTACAAAAATGGGGGCGCAGGAAATGTAGAATAGTAAAGGTAATTCCACAGCAACGTTTGGAATAGCATGACTCTACTCCTGTCGAGTGTAAGATCAGTGACAAGTATCTAATTCATCGCCCCAAGTTCCCGACTCCTACGACATTCAATTTATTGAAGCCTTGCATCAGCACAGGTCCTAAAGTTCATTACACCATTTCAAATCTAAAGCCATTAGATAGAAAATTATCTAAAATGCAGTAAAGCTACGATAATCAGTGCAAATTATCTAGATAGAGTAAAAAAGCGTTCACTATGACTATATTTGGAGGAGATAGTATCGCGGTGGACGGCACTTTCCAGAGGGCGCGGCACGCGACCGCTACTCGCAGCTAGTGCGGAAACTATCAATACATATCGATATCGAGGTTGCGATAAATTATTTTAAAGAAAATCTTTTTGTTAATGATTTTGACAGACAAGTCTGTGAATTCTGTTCTTATATGCCCATAAAGAGTTGCATCAAATTAGATTATTTTATTAGTTAGGCAAAGTAATTGATGTTACCCCATAACACCTGATGATTAAAGAACTTCAAATAATTTAGGTTCTTTTATAAATAGCCATTTAGCTAACGTTTGAAAATTACTACTTATTAAAATTTTGGTTATTGTCTTGTATGAAATTGGACTTCTAATATCTATAAACATGTATGAAAATCACAAAAAACTAGATGTCATTTATAACTCTCAAAAACCGAAGACAACATTAATCCACACAAATAAAAACATCGACAAGTCACCGCACTACAGGTTTACAAGTGGCACGAGCCTGATACTATCTATTCCGCGATGTACAACTAGATTGTTTCAACAGACTATATACAGATATCGGTATCCATTCGATTGTTTAATATCGCTCGCATTCGGAATCGAGTTCGTTTTGGCCATCTGTGCCGGGTTTGCTATCTCGGGTTATTTATTTTAGTCTGTGGTGCCCTTAATGATCGGAGGTTTGATATAGTTGGGTTAGATTGGAATTGTAGCATGTAAAATGCAGGTCTAGTATTAAACTATCGAAAAGGTCTTTAGGTTCTATAGTTAAACTCCTGGGTTTTTAATGAGTATTTTATGTATGATCTTGTAATATACTTTAATAAGAATTAATATAATTTAATAAGGTATTTGATATTTTGTGTAATAAATGGACATTTAGGTACCTATTCGTATACTTAAAATCCTTTAATCTATATAAAATTGTAATGATTTCATTGCATTGTAGCGTCAATAACATAAATAATATTAAAGAGGCCACGAATTATGCGCATGCGTTGATGTCTTTCCTACTGCAATCCCTAACTGTTAACATTTTGACGCGCGGATTGGGGTAGCTGGTGAATCACTTCCATTTGAACGCAAGGCTTCTAGTTCGATTCCAATCCTCATAGGAGCAAATATAGGTGAATATTTGTGAACATGTGATTTCGAGTCTCATTTTATGTTTTTTTTTAGTGGACTATTTTCATGGCATTTTGCTTAATACATGAGTGTACACTGTTGCTTAGTAGTACTGGAAACAAACCTTAAGGTTCGCGTGAGAAACTTAGTTAAATTAGATGTTGTAAACACATGAAGGAGAATAAACATCCTTATCGGGAAATCCCCTTTATCTAGAAACGTTACGAAAACCGTTTTAGACAATGTCCGGCGTTAGATACTTGCATTAGCGCAGACAAGCGTACACGCATTATATACTAAAAGGAAGTAAAATTGGGTCTTATGTTAATAAGGTAGAGTGCAGTTTGTATTGTATCGGTTGGTGTACATGCATGCGACCGCGGACATGCTCGTAAAGCAGGCGGCTAAGTTCCTTCCCTAATACGATGTTGTTTAGCACAGGGTCGGATTATGTAGCAAATGCTGAGTCTTTCAAAGGGTACCGCGAACTGTAAGTTTCTTGAAGAAAAAAATATATCGCCAATAAGAATTGGTTAAGGGTCAGAACATTGTTTGTTATATGACGGGTACCACAGGCAGATAAGGTTAACATTGGGGTATTATGAGTAATCGAATCCACCAATATTGACGTTACCAAACAAACGAAAATCAATCCGAAAATCAAATAATTTTTTAATGTTGCAGAAAATAAAATATATGAAAAATGGATATTAAATCCTATTAAAATTTGCTATGGACCGTAAGCTACCTTAATCCGGCACTGGATAAGGAAATGCTGATCAATTCAGCTGCTCAATTAATGTAGAACGTATTTAGATAGACATAGAAGCGGAGATAAACCGTCGTTGACGTAATGAGTTTGGAAGGAGATTATGAAAAAGTAGGAAGGACCGTGACTTTGTCCGTAAAAAAGTCACTTATGATGCTTATAATTAATTTACTTACGCTATAAATCGAAAATGCCTGTGTTCTGAAATTCGGCTACATTTGCTTTGTAACTAAATTTATCATAGGTATTATGAATTATATGGTTATCGAAGAAAATATTATGCAGATGTCATCTAAAATATTAAAACGTGTTAGCCAAAAGTATATATTATCCTAGCGAATATTGCCAATACCCTTTTCTTGTAGGTAGTGATATGATGCAGTTATAGGAGATACTTATGTATAGTTTTCTCAATACAACAGGTATAGTACTTATTTCTCCCTACGCACAAAGTAACACTAGCACAATTTAATATAACCAAAACTTTCTCCAACTCCTAAAGAAAATCAACCCTATTTTCTATCCAAGAAAGTTTATTTGATACATTTAACGTAAGCGATTAAGTTGCGTTACAGCAACAACGAGTTTGACCTATAAGTATGTAAGTTTAGTTATTAGTCATTATCATCTTATAGACTAGGAGGTAACATTACTTTAAGTAAGTAAATATTGCCAAAACTGGTTTAGTAGATATTTAGTAGTAGTAAATAAATAACTCCAAAGAATATTTAGCCAAATCATTTTAAACGTAAAATAAAATATAAACAGTCCACAATAGGAGTATGCAGTTTATATGCAATTACACCATTATTTGTGCACTTAAATGCCTTTATTTTTTAAGACATAAAAATGCTGCATTCGAACTACTCATTTGTTTCCGCTTACAATTTTCCTTTTTAAATATAACATGAGCTTTTCTGCATAAGTATGAGTATAGTAATGTCTATCTATGATTTAATTGTAGTATTTAATTTAATGCTCATTTGCCATTGTATCATTAATTATTTACTCAAACTTCAATCACACTCAACCATTAACAAATAAGTCATATATCAAAGCCAACAATGTACCTACCAACCTCACCTGACTGCCCTCAAGGCTTAAGTAACGACTAAAATACGGACGTTAGTTAGTCTTCCTGCCTATACCAAAAGTGAGGCTATCTCTCAGTCTATTATAACTGGTCCAGTAGCAGCACCCAGCCTTATATGGTCTCGGACCTGCACTTGGGGTGCCCATAATTAAGTACTGAGATTAGAAATTAACCCAATTAGGAGAATAGGGTTTAATTAGGAAATGATATAGGGCTAGTAACCGGATCTCCATTTACATATAGCCGTTCAACCAAAGAAATCGCCTATTTATAAGAACAACGTGACATCTCATAAAGTAGGGGTTTATAAAATATCATGTTTTCAAAGAGACGATCTTATGGGACATACATAATAATTTGTTTTCAACTTTCCCTCTGATTTATGAATATCAGAAACGCAGGAACTCGTATTAAATGTTTCAGATCGCACGTGGGTGACTGAAATTTCAGCACAAGCACTTGGGTTGCATATAAGTGCACTTAATAAAACTGTTTGATCTAGTCCAACTCGGGATAGCTCAGAAAAAAATAAAGCGGTAAAGCCAAAGACCAAACCAGTCGGAAACAACATAACGATTATTATAGTCACCCTACCGGTACAAGACTATATCTTAGCGCGGTATTCCGACAAGATATCCATTTGTTTGTTTGTACACACGTTGAATATACATGAGCTGGTCCGCTTGCATCGCTACCCTTGTCTTACTTGCCATTAGAGATTGTAAACGCATTATATTATCGGCTGCGAAATGTATTCCTATTCGATACGTAGCTACCGCGTGTAGGTGTATCAGCTGGAATAAGTATTGTTTTGTAAGTTGGCGTAGATTTTTTTTGAAGACATACATTAGACGATGAGTTATTTAAAACGCACATACAATTCAGGTGACCTGAGAAAATATTTTCTTAATATCATACTGTTATGTTCTTTTATATCTAAAACGTAAAATGAGGATCAGTAAAATGATTTTCAATTTGACTAAATATCTTATTTGATGTGAAGTGTATGTTAGACAATTAGAATTAATATTGTTTTTCGGTATTGGTCTAAGCCAGGACCAGGGGTCAGGGTCAGGGGGGCAGGGGTGACTAGAGAAATAAAAATAAAGTATGTATCACAACAGACACTTAAATATTTCCTAATCTGGTAGTACTACCTTTCAACTCTAACCACGCGGAGCCTGCAGCAATATGCGCGTGCGCCCAATCTGTGCAGATAGCAAATCACCTTTTACGGAGCAAGTCGGTAAGCCCACTCCCACCTCTGATGGTATCGATATCGGGACTCTTTGTCCAACTGTTCTGTCAGATTTTTTACAGATACCGGTAAATTCCGAGTTCAATAGTAACTTAATATTTTGGAATGTATTATTAGGTTTTTTTTTAGTTGGTCGAACAAGATTCTAAGTTTTTACATCTTTTTTGCGTAAGCTACAGGTTCGTCTAGCAAAAACTTAAGCTGTCTACAACCATAATATATTCATGACTTATGATTGTATAGCCGCTTACATGGGCCGAACATTAATGTTAACATTTATTACTGTTGTATAATATATATGATACGACTGATTTTACAACGTGTCATCGCTTTCAATCAATTGATCGCAACACATTTAGACCCATCAAATATTATCCATAAACGGTCAGCAACTTGTTATAGGAGTTCGCAAACTAGTAATTCTATCAGAATTTTCATCATAAAAGTAAGTAAATAATGACATAGATTGTACGTTGGAAGCAGAACAATCATGTAGGTTTCCTTATATAGAGTTCGATCGACATCCGTTCGGTAAACGGACCGGGCATCGGCCAGATCTCTCTTTAATTATATTGTTATATCGACCGGCGGCCGGAGGTCGTGAGGTTACACCAAATAGATTATCTCTAGATGAGACCGGCTGCCGCTTTGTGAATAGCCCCCTTTCATATCGATTCTATCGGTTTGTGAATAGCCCCCTCTGATATCGATTCTATCTGTTTCTTTTTCGGTGCCCGCGGCTCATTATCGTAAGAACGGGGATCGCACAAGACTCTTTGATTGCTTTTTGTAATTTAGAGCATTGAATGTTTGAGTTGTTTCGTGGAATTCGGACGGTGGTGCCACGATTTTGTTTTTTCTCTCTCTTTAGTGTTGCGCCGATTTTTTGTTTTCATTCGATAAGTTTACGCAATAATTATTGTTTTTTATTGTGTTTGGAGATTTGTTTGGGCGTCGTAAGATAACGATTTCTAAGTTCGATGAACTAGTAATTTGTGAATACTCTTGTAAAAATGGCGTAATTGTATACGTTACATTCATCGATGTTAATAACTACAAACATAATCAGATATGTATACATTGATTTTGGAACCGGAAAAAGAACATAAATTCGCATTATTTCTACATAAAAGGCATTGAAGATAAAAGGCTAAACTTTGAAGGTTAATCTCAGATGACATTACAAATTGATTAATTGCTCGAGTATTTCGCTGTCGATGCTATCGACTGTATGTATAGATTTAAACACCCGCCAGAAGGAAATGCTCAATCAATGCTACCACCACAATGAGCTAACCTTTACCAAATCGTAGTCATTATCGTTGCAACATCATAATGCTAATTCATAGCATTATTGAGTAATGTCAAAAATATAATGTTCAGGTGTGTGATTTTGATGATTAGGAAAAAAAGTGTGCTTACACATGCAATGGCGTGTCAAAACAATGAGCAAAAAACGCAGAGAAACGGCCACACGTTCTGCTTTGCATAACCTACACGAAACGAGTAGAAAAGTCTGCGGTTGCGCGTGCGCACCTGGCGGTCGTAGAGTCATTACCCGCCGGTGACACGCCATACAAAAAACATCTAATTTGTATCCACGAAAATGAAAATGAGATGATTTGAGCCGGACTACTTCTTAACGATTTATTACGTTGTGTGGTAGTCACGTCAGGCGTAGTTGTTTGTTTTTTTATGTTGGTAATAATGAATGTAAGTAATTTAGAGATACGCCTGTTATATGCTGCAAAAGTTATTTAAGAAATTATGCTCGTTATAATGCATTTATGATCTGTGTTAGCTTAGTACTTTAATATTCAGTGGTAATATTACCTACTACTTACATTGATAAGATAATTATTACAAAAAACAAAGAATGTTGAAAAGAAAAAGAAGTGAAAATTGAGAAAAAAAAACGAGTGATTGATTTCATGCTGACAACGACGACGTCATTATGATATCATATTTTGTACACATATAAAAATTCTAGTTTTAGGCGTTTGAAAATTAATATGGTAATTGTAAAAAAATTGTCACAGGTCCTTTAAAAACTGTCACTGACAATTGAGAGCTCATATTGATTACCCTTGAGGGCGAGAGATTTGTAGTACTTTGTTATCGCTGGCATAAGAGTTATTTCTTAATAGTTGAGTGTGAGAAGTTTGAGTCAACAATTAATAATACGAGGCTTAACGGCCCAATCTTCGAAAATTCCAAATGTCATCCCACAAAACTGGATCGCCACGGATTAACACACAAAGCTAGACGTGCCCCAGCACAATGCATGTCGACCTCGCGGGTGACATTTGCCCGACCTCACTGGAACCTCCTACGGCCATTATCATCGAATCTGGAGCTGGGCTGCCCACGGCTGCACCTACGCATAAACTAGAGCCACTTTTGAGTGCAGGAGCTGGGAAGTGGGGAAGCAGTTGCTGTGTTTTGCGAGATATTTTGTTTTATTACTAATGATTATTGTTTGTGACTAAATAGAAGTTTGTTTTTAGGAAAACATGGATAAAGAAAAGAGATCTTTGGCAGAGTGTTGGTTTCGAAGGAAACCATATTACGCCGACTCCATAAATATTGGGATAAGGGTAGGAAAATAACAATGACTAAAGAAAAGTGATGTCACAAGAATAAGGTAAAATATATTCGGTAAAATATCAAGTCAAAAAATATGTTGATGATAGGCACCTTGCTCCAATTTCAGCAAACATAAAATTAAAGAACTTGTAATCGTATGATATTAATATCTACCTTACAATATACTCATAATCATCTCGTACGAGTAATAAGAATAGCCTTACGTATTGGAATGCGAGTGAAGACAAATGCCATTAGCTCCCTGTCCATTATTTATACACTGGTTATTGAAGCGTTTTTTGTGTTCAGTGTACATGTACAGTGGCGGAGAAGAGTGATCGGATCGTTTATTGTGCCGGGACTATTATATCTCACTGAACATGCTTTGGCAGCGTATGTTGTAATGGATTCTCTATGTCATTTGTAACTCTATGATTCGGTAGCTTTGGGTAGGAAGGATATATTCTTATTATATTGAGAGTTCCATCCTTTTATTGCCCGATTGTTATAGGTTATCTTTTTCGCGCATATATTCTATGTTTAATTGCTATGCTTTGTCTACTATTCTTGTGTAGAATTATAACGCTATAAAATAAACTAATAAAGTATCGTAAGTACTCATCGTTTACCGTAATTGTCGTTCATTTATGAGCCGCGTCGTACATCAATCCCTAAATGATCATTGGCTGACATCATGATCGTGACATTTCACGACGTTTAATGACGTCTCGGTAATGTCTTTATTTTTGACCCGCTAATGGTTCTGTTAAACTATAGGTAAAGTCTGGCAAAACTAAATCAAATTCATCTTAATTAAAATAATTAGACATAGCAGCGTAATAGTGCAAGCACTTTTGTATTGCAGCTTCGTTCACATCCCCATGCTTGCATTTATTTAGTAATGTATCTAAAAACGTAGCCATAGTATAAGTTCATACAAAATAGTTTTATGGTGATTCTTACAATCGCGTTCACCCGCTATAATTTTTGTTAATTTGTGTTCACATAACATTGTCAGTATCTTAACATCGTCCGACCGCAAACACTGCTGGAATTTAAAGCCATTGCGAAAGGGAAAAGAGAAAACTGTAATGGAAATCAAAGCCATCATTAATGTGCGATCTACTAATGTTAGTTAGAACCTGCATGTGTGTAGAACATTTATACCGAAGGTGTATGTAGAAATATGAAACAAAGACTATTTATTTCTATAAATGCCTAACAATATATTAAGAAACAGATATGGGGACACGACACACAAGAGCTAGTAAAGGGACGAGTCGAGTTGTCAATTGGGCAGTGTTGTCAGCTCAATAGTATTGCCAACTTGGTACAGAGGTTTGCGTTTAGTAGTTACTTTCAACAGTGTAGCTCCCAAATTATTCTATAACTCAGCCCAAATCGCTAACAAACGCACAAGTTGTACAAGTTTAAGCTTGAACTGTTGTTAGCCTATCATCAAGCCCTAATGATTCAGCTAACCCTCGAATACCTCATTTTCCACCTTGAAAAGTCCACTGCTCAATATAGGCCTCCCACAACAACCGACCGTAAGGGTATATGACATGAAACACTCTTGAATCAAATCACACTAGACGGAAGATTCAGTGTTACACATGCTAAATAACTTCGACGTATGTTTGTCTGTGTGCAGTTCACATCTGGCCATGTGTTTCTCGGCAGATTCAGTGCTGCTACAAATGCCAAATAACTTCAACGTATGTTCGTCTATATGCAGTTCACTCCGACCATATGTATCTCAGCACTTAATTGGAAAAGTGTCATTTAAAAGTGTCAGAACTCGTTTAATATTAATCTTCATCGGATGTGGACCCTAGTCAGTGGGAGGAAGGAAAGCGAATCTATTACTATGTCCCGTACTGCAGTGCTATTAAGGTCGAATAGCCCGCGAATTCTCGGCGTTTACATTTTATGCGTAGAAAATTAAATTACATATTGTCATCCGCTTCCTCCGCCGAAGGTATTCAATCATCCAGTGAAAGTGAATAAATTAGAAGTTACGTTTTATAAGTTAAATTGTTGTTTGGAAATTTAGCTAACAAGCTTAATAAGATAAATACGGCGAGGGAAATGGCAACCTCTTTTGTTTCGCTGTTTCGTTTCCTATAACCCTAAATGGCTGACTGACGGATCAACGCACAGTTTAAACTGCTGATCGTAGAGACTTATTTAAACTTGGAGGGTCTGTTGTTTGTTAAACGCAGGCATCCAGTAAGAAAGGATTTCCCAAAATTTCCGCGGGAACAGGAAAAAATTATATTCTGAAGTTTACTTGGGCAAAGTCGTGGGTGGTAAGTATCTAAGAAGTACACAGTGTAGTTAAAAAACCTTTTTGTATTTATCTCTACACTGAAATTTAACTGAAGTAAAGAATTCTCTTCTTCATATGAATCGATCATGTCAATCAATGACCTACTAAATCTCATTCCAAACTCAATAAAGTGGAGAATAACATAGGATCAAACCTGCCGGACAATAGTAAACACTATTAAAATTGATTCTCGCATTGAGCGAGCACACCTCGAGGTGCGCCTGCGCACGCGCCGTCGATGTCAGATTAACTCTATAAACATGGCTTCGCCGGCATTACCCGCGCAACGGGACTTTATTGCAGTTCAGGGCACTTTGTTGTTATAGTAGGTAGTTTTATGAGTCTTGTTATAAGAAAACTATTACGGGTAAAAAGTAGCACTTCAATCAGTTTTTGTTGATCTAAAATAGTTTTGGAATTTCACGATTAAGGTAAGGTGGGTAAAAAGTTTGAAAATTATGGTTATGATTGAGCTTTTGTCACTTTTTTTAAGAATATGCACCTGCTTAGCTCATAACTGTATATTTAAGAGTTATATTTTGAGCATATTTTGGCTATGCTATACATGAATGAAATGTTTTATTTGTCTGTATGTACCTAATACCCATCTTATTATCCATTAATATATTAAAACTTCAAACCAATCCCGTCGACCTTTCACTTGCGAAATGGTTGTAATCTAGTAAACTCTGGACCTAAATTTATGGTACGGTTTCGTTCGATGACAGTCATTATTATGAAGGGCTACAAGGGCTCGGTGCTGGGTCCAATGTGCTTCGGACCAGTTCCGCTGTGGGTGGCATGGATTTGTTAAATTTTATGGGAAATTGCAAGTTTCTAACAATAAATATATCAATCAATACTGAATGGTATGCTGTTGTGTAATTCTAATCTATTTTATGAAATGAAATATAGATTATGGGTTATTCGTATATTGGAAGAGGAAGATAGATAGTTTGAATTGTTTAAAATATGATATGCGTAGTAACCAAGGGAGAAACGGGTTATTAAAAAATGGATGGAAACTTTTGTGGTTAACAAGTTGGGCATGTTGTGCCCAAAAAACGGCAATAGGCTGACCGCATACAACAATCTAGTGAATATAAATTTAGATAAATGAGCAGTTTTACACGAATCAAACTAATCCAAAAAGGCAAAAAAGTATACCAATAATATATAGTATTTTAGTATATTACATCACATCTCAATTTGTCACAAAAATCACTCAAAAAGGATCAATTACTTAGGGTCGAATGGATGCGAAATGTAGGTAGGAATTGAACCTGCATCCCTTAATGCAGTCAACCGCGATTGGTTCAGCCGCACACTAGGATGCGCTAATACGTGAACACAATTTAATTTTATTTCATTCGTTAGTTTTAGTGAAGGTTTATAAATATTATATATACTTATTGGAAATGTTCATACATGACTCTATTTTTTAAGACTAGTCTAAATGGTGGCGAATTTTTTGTTGTTTTGTAATTTTTTAAAAGTAATGTTAATGTTCACTATTACTATTGATATAAAAAATATATATATATAAAAATCGAATACCTACGTATATTTGAAAACACTTATAAATATGATGGAGTAAAGCTTAGAAAAATGTGTAATAATACTTTATTCTATATTATTATTCTTTATTATTAAGCTATAGACATACAGTTACTAACTGTATTATCTTTCGCAACTTTTACATATATATATAACTAGTGGACGCCCGCGACTCCGTCCGCGTGGACTACAGAAAAAATAAAAAGTAGCCTATATGTTAAGTGTAAAAAGTAGCCTATATGTTATCGCGGTTGTCGTAAAAAATTAATTCACGTTTGTCCCCTTCCCGTGGGAATTTCGGGAAATCCGTTCCCAGTGCTTCCTCGGGGTCCCAAATAAACATATATGCTCAACTTCAGATTCACATGTTTAACCGTTTTCGTAAAAAATAAATAATTCCCGTTGGTCTCCTTCCCGTGGGAATTTCGGGAAATCCGTTCTAGTGTTTCCTCGCAGTCCCTAATGAACATATATGCCCAATTTCAGCTTCATATGTATAGCGGTTTTCGTAAAAACTATGAATTCCCGTTTGTCCCCTTCCCGTGGGAATTTCGGGAAATCCGTTTTTAGTCCTCCCTCGCTGTCCCCAATGAACATATATGCCCGATTTCAGCTTCATATGTATAGCGGTTTTCGTAAAAACTATGAATTCCCGTTTGTCCCCTTCCCGTGGGAATTTCGGGAAATCCGTTTTTAGTCCTCCCTCGCTGTCCCCAATGAACATATATGCCCGATTTCAGCTTCATATGTATAGCGGTTTTCGTAAAAAATATAGAATTCCCGTTGGTCGCCTTCCCGTGGGAATATCGGGAAATTCTTATAGCCTATGTTCATCCAGGTCCAATAAGGATTCTAACGGTGAAAGAATTTTTGAAATCGGTCCAGTAGTTTTTGAGCCTATTCATTACAACCAAACAAACAAAGTTTTCCTCTTTATAATATTAGTGTAGACTAGTAAATACATGTATCTACTGTTTTAATTAACCGCCAGTTATCTCTCTATCTCAGTTCGTTATCACCGGCAGGTTTCATTGGTAATGTCTCAAGCACACGGGATCACTAATTAGTGACGCGTAGCTAGTGATAAGCCGTACACGAGATCCCTGTGTAATATGCTGGATGTTCTATAAGATCCAGTTTAATGATAAGTATACCGACAAGATACCGTTTTGTTTCATCGCATTTGAGTGTTTAAATTACCTATATCGAATATTCCATGCTAGATTATTCCATGTTTCAACGAAATAATGATAGATGATAAAAAAAACGATGTTGTTTTAATATATACATATAGTCCAGTAATATGGCTAGTATATACAGATAAAAATCAGATCAGAAAGGCATATTATTGTCTTTTATTTTAAAAATAAAAGATTTCTCACTGAAAAATTTAGGCATCACTTAGTGATGTCGTGTATTCGAGACTCGATACTCGTGAATAATGAGAGTGCTCGATATAAACTTGTTCCTGCGCCGACAGATGTCTCTGTACGACTCGGACAAATGATTAGTGGTCTATCCACAGCGAGCTTCGAAGGGATCCATATATCAAAAGGCTGGTAGCACAGAAACGGTGGCAGAGAAAATGTAGCAGATAAAAATTCTTGATATAATGATGTTACGGAACTTTTTTCTTATTTTAAAACTTCGTCTCTTTACAGGAACAACGTGGTATCTCATAAAGTAGTGGTTTATAAAATATTAAGTTGTTCTTGCAAAGAGGCGACTTTATCAAAATGTGTGTACCAAATCATATTGAATTCTCTTTGTAAACATTTCTCAAATCTTTTTATCTCCATCAAACAAATAGTAAATGTCAACAATCGGAATATAAGAGAACGCCAATCAGTATCCAACTCTTTATTATTGACAAAAGCAATAACAATTGACGAGATAAAGCGCACAATAATCAAGTTATAGGTCGTTTATAAAATTGCGGTCCACTATAACCGTTCACCGCTACGCCATTGGCGGCCATTTGAAACATGTTCAAAACCATATTAAAGCAACATCGAGTTGACATTCCGTAGATTGAGAGGTCGCTGGCGGCTGTTACGTTTATTAGAGTATACGTGGTGTACACCATCAATATACACCTATAGAAACAGATTACAGAGGCAAGTGTAGTTCGATGTGTGGACGGGTGGTCACCGGCAGTGGTCGCTCTGATTACCGCCATCTGCAGTATAGCTGGTCATTAGAGTAGCACGCGCCCATCTAGAGTAATGTTAGAAGTCATTTCCAGACTCTTTCTATTAACGCAGTGTGAAAATTGGATCGTTTCCGTTTTTTGCCGATCACGAAAAAATCGCTGGCATTTTTCGAAATACTTGGAATTCTTTGATGACAACATTGCAGTAAATGAAAGAATATTTCTTTAATGATTCCACATACTAATCCCCATCTCGATTGCAATTACCTTTAAATTGAATTTTGCTATGATGCACCATCGATTCGAGAAAAACTGATGCCACTTTGGCGGCATACGTGATACAATTTTCTGTGACAGATTGCGTAATTTCTTACCATTTTCGTTATTGCCCGGATATTTTGAATTCAAAGGGATCCATCTTTGATTGCTCGTCCTCTACGTGATCTACATCGGGTTCTAGGTGCTCGATTTAGATACTAGTTTTAATATTCCAAGTGAAATTTCACTGGCAATATAGAAGGCTTATCTAAATATTCTTGACGTTAAGAGGGGATTTATTTAAGTTTGTTCTGAATGGTTTTAGATAGAAACTCAAATTAGATCGATATTTATGATGTTTATGATGCCTGCACGAGATGCCTGCCAATGTATCTCTAGGTATGTTTCAATCCTAAAATACAAACGCAGAATTATCTATCATATCATAAACTTGATTAACTACCTATTTGATTCTTCTAATCTCCAGCGCCAACACTTCGATTTCAGCCACGTAATTAACACTTAACAAACCCTTTATCTCAATATAATAATTAACTCATAAACTAAACTGCTAAAATAGACTACACAACCTCGTAAACTCATTGATCTAGCTCTAAAGCCATTGGCTAACCTTGCTAAGCTGGATCCACATAACCCAGCTCAGATACAATCTAGCCACTACTCTTGCAGGCTATCTTTGAATCTAGACGTCTCAATTTAAATATACCCTAAGCTCTCTGAGCGCAAGTAAATTAAGTCCCGATAGGAAATTAATAGGCATGGAGACTCATGTGTGGTAAATGGTCAGTTTTAATTGGCATCTTGCAAGAAACTTTGCCGATGTATGTTTCAGGATGGTTTCAGGTTAATTGACTAGTTTTTTTTAATGTTTGTTAATTGAGGGGGTGTTTGTATGTTTGTTTGACTGCCGTCTTAATTGACAGCAAGTACCTATATGTATTATAAATTTTATATAAAAGCATTTTTATTGAATATCATACGTTTTTTTTTCTATGTGAAAAATCACGTAAAGATGTTACCCACTTCTGGATACTATAAGATCACAAAAAAATTTTTTTTGTACCTATAGATTAGATTAGAACAATTTCAAAAATAATGTGATTAAGTACAAAAAATGTAGATATATCCTTGTTCTACATATATTTTAACTCACATAAAAAAAACTGTTGCAGACAAAAATGTAAAACATCATCAATCTAAATACGACTTTAAAGAAATTATTGAGAAAACTGTAAATATACTCGTATATTCACAGATTACAGCTTTTAAATTTGTAAAAGCATTAGAAGCGAAACTATTTGCACACCACAAGCGCAAGCATCGCCGCGGGGCGCGCAGTAATCAGCTGCCACAAGCAAACCATTGCGAGTAATTATTACTAAGATTTTATTAGAACGATATCCTATCTTCCTATATTAACGTAAGTTGTTATCTCAATGCGAATTCACTTTATAATTTAACGTTCTTGCCTCTTAATAAATAAACAAGGGAGCTACGGAGCACCGTTTACACATAATGCAATGGAAAGTAAGTGATGCAAACTACCCATGTATAAGACATGCACGCGTATGATGAATTTGGTGAGAGCAAGATGTCTCACTTTTAAACGTCAAACTCACAGAGCTATTAATAACTTTCTTCTTCTTCGTACTCCCACCTATAGGTATATTTATGCAAAATTTCCAGAAAATTGGTATAAATAAAGCGTGAAGAGGTAACAAACAAACAACCTAACTCTCGCATTTTTAACATTAGTGCCAGGCCACACTACGGTCACCGCGTAACCGCGTAACCGCAAAACCGCTCGTGACGCACACACTACGGTTAAAAACCGCAAATAAAAGTTCTATGGTCAACAGCATTATGGCGCGGTTTTTACCCGCTTGTCATGTGACAAAACGCGGTTTTAAAATCAGTCGTGGGAAAAATCGTCAGTGCGGCCGCTTCCATTGAGATACAAAGTCAGACGGTCAAAAACCGTGGCGGTTTTACGGCCTTAGACTTGGTTGGGATTGGTCGACTCTTTTTACATCAAATTTTTTATGTTTAATGATTATAGACATCCATCTCTTTATATTTGTGCCAAAAAAGCAAGACGACGACAAAAGGAAGACGCAAGAAAGGCGGGTTAAATGAAATCTACATACTATTTCACATTTTATTTAGTTGGGGGCAGATAGTTCAAGCTGAAAAATTGACACCATGTAACTGGTAATTTCAAGAGACATATACAAAATGTAGCATAATACGTGTATGATTGTGAAACGATTGCAACCATTTTCGAATGTAATAAATGTAACAACATTTGAAAAGCCTTTTAATTGGGCTGATTACCTCAATATAAAGATTTTGGAGACGCATCAAGTTGTATAACTTAACATCAGGTTTATTACGTAAGTTCTTAAAAAGTAATTTTGCACTGCTTTGATACCATCGCAGGAAGCATTAAGGATGTTGCAAATCAGCTTCATATTTTATGTAAGTGAATTGTATTGCGAATTAGTGCAGATAATAAGATAAGAAATAGCAATATAGTACGTACTTTGTATCTAATAAAATTGTATAGCACTTACATCTTTCTTAGTTTATGAATGATTTTTTTATTTTTGAAAATAATCAGACAGTGAATTTCAGCATTTATATAATTTTATCTAATTATTAGTTTTTTTTTAAATACTATAACATTATATTCAATATTCTCTATAATAAAATTAATTTTAAATACTACCTACCTACCTAAATACTTGTGTAAACTAAATACTTTAATAAAAATATTGTGGACACTTCAATAAACTTAGATAATGTTTTAATTTATGTAAGTAAATGTCTAATTTGCTACTACTTTGTAGTATTATATACAGGTGTAACAAAAAGGGTATGTTAAGTAAAAATCTATGTAAATAGCCCACTGTAGAGAACCTATTCACAAAATTTGAGACCCGAAATCACATGTTTATTTTTCCCGATAGTATGGAGAATTTTTAAATATCTCAGGAATTTTCATACAATCTTGAAAAATAAAAATGTGATTTCGAGTCTAAAATTTTGGAAATAGGTTCTCTATAGTGGGCTATTTACATAGCTTTTCGCTTAACATACCCTTTTTGTTACACCCTGTTTGTCATCATATTAAAAAGCCTCATTTCCAAGTCTTGTATATTTGAAAACCATTAATATCAACGAATATATTAAGAAACGGGCTTTATGTTAAAGATAATTAATTGAATTATTCCGAGCAATGAATCTATCTATACAAATTTATAGTATAGTTTACAAGGTTTCATGCTGGGCGCATTTCTTTTAGTTTATTATGTTACTGGTTTAGTACCACAGAAAATATCATAATTTAGTCTTCATAAATTACGTCGTCGTGTATTTCCTATTCCGAGCATTATAAAAAACTATAGTTTTCTCAATTCAGAAAATAATTACCTTATTATTTCTATTTTACAGCAGCCAAGTACCAGGTAACCATAAAATGGAAGTAACATTTACAAAATTACGGCAAGCACAGTCTATTTCTTGCGTCATGAATCCTATTTTGTAGGGTTAAGACGGAAAATTGTTTGTTTCGCGGGCCAATAACGGTTTAGGTGGTCAGGTACGTTCTGAAAAGGCATCCATCTCTATTGGTGGTCCTAGACGCTCCTATTAGTTGGGCACGCTTATCCGTCGAGCATCGGGGACGGAATGGACACACACGCTAGTGGATATACCAGGCTCCTATAAACTAATAGAGCTTTTACTTGCAGACGAAATATATCTGACTGGTCCGTGGTGATTGGTCCGGTTCGCTGTTGGATCACGATTTCTGTTGATTTCTGGATAGATTGTGTACGACAGATCTTGTTTGAAAAGTTAATGGTATGGTTACGTTTTGTGCTTGTAGGGTTATGTTCGATTTTAAATTCAGGAAAGATAACTCTAAAATCTAAAGTTAGATAAATGATTTTAATTACGAATAACTATGATGAAAACACTTACGGTTGTAATAACACAAATCGCTAATTAAACGGTAACTTTACTGCCATGAACCTGAACATAAAATGTTATTTAAATATAATAATAATAGTACTCTACTGTAATAGGAGGATAGAGTAGACATATAATGGGACAAACAGGAGAAAATATTACAGGGTCCAATCAAAATAGCGGAACATGTAAATATACGTAAGCCAAGTAACTTTTTCGTTTACCATAGTTGAGTCCATGTCTTTCTCTTATTGATTTTGATCTAAAAATAATATAAGTATTTACCACACACGTGGAATAATTAATTGGATATACTTTTTTTAACTTTTTAATATGCAGCCAAATTGGCTGTAACCATAAATCTTCACAAGGGAAGCCAAAGTGAACGGCTGTTGATGTCTATATCAAGGGCTGGACTTAACGACTAGCAGGCGGATGTAGTTAGCGGGTCCTTCACTGCTGGACCTCGGGACCTCCGACCGGAAAGTTTAGCGTTTAGTTAATTGGACCTAGTTTATTATACTATTGCTTTTTATAGACCACGGTTTCAGAGATTCGTATCTTGCATACTTCTGCATTTATAACTCTAAATACTGTTTAATAATTAAGTTTTGTATTTCTAGACTTAACATTGCCTGAATGATAGTTATTCCATACAATTTGCTGTCAAATGTTATTTTTAAACACTATCTAACTTTAGATGAGGTATTGCAATAACACAGACAGGGTTTAACGGAAGGGCTCTCGAATTCTGTAGACAGGTTCCCTATATATCTAGGTAGACTATGTCAGCATTTCGCTATTATACCTGTCATTTTGTTCACCTTGTAAATGGTGTTTCACGAATAAGCCGAGTTAAAGACTGATAAACTTTTATCAAAAATTAACACGAGCTTTTAGAAAGAATGTACAAAAAATTTATGCTGTTTGATACTACCCGTATTAAGATAGAAATAGATTACCTTTATTATTCCTAAACTAGTAAATAAAAGATGAAACTATCGCCAATGACGAAAAATGATTGCGGGATGATAACTAATTTAAATGCAATAAACGCAGAAGAGTTATTAGAATTGCATAAAATCTAAGTGCTAGTGGTCAATCTGCTCTTGTTTCGCCATCAGTGCAAGTAACCTTAACGTCCAGTTATCATCAGTGTCGAAGTAACCGGTTAATTGTATTAGAGGAAGCCAAATTTTTGAACTCCTACGAGTAGCAGACTGATCTTTATAAAGGACATCAACTAACAGCTAATTGCAATGAAGATCGAGATAAATTCGCAGATATTTGATTCCAAATTAAAAATATTGGATGGATATAATAAAAATATATATATCTTAAATAATCTCCGACTAATATTGCAACTGGTTGTAAGCTTATGAAGCCGTTTATTTATTGTTACAATTTAAAATTCGCGATAATTTCGTCACGGTTTACTAAGGTCTAACACGATTTAGTCACATAATACTAAAAAGCTAGTTTATTTGCATAATACACGAGCTAAACAGCCAAAAGTCATATAAAAAAACCGTTTCACGCATCACTCTCAGATTTTTGTAACGTTTGATGCATCTAATGTACCAGCGTGCCATAAATCTAAAGAGCCATTAGAGCAAAAAACCAGTGCACAGCGATGTGGCAGAATTGGCCGTAAACGAGCTGAAGAAAGAAAGAGAGAGTTGAAATTTATTGGTTGGTGAGCGGAGAAATCTTTCTGTTGGACCTAATTTCGTTTACTTGAAAACAATGTTAGATTTTAGACTGTAGTTGTCTACCAAAATAACTCGGATAAAACATTTTTAGATGAATACACCTAAATATAGATAATTAAATAATGTTTTAATGAGAACTGTCATATAACGTTAAAAGGATTTTCAATTTGTAGTTGGATACGAGTAAGACCAAATTAATATAAACAAGTTGCTGTACTGCGACAGGTCACTAGCTTGTAATAAACTAATAAAACTTTCACTGTATCGTAAATAAAACGTTATTTTAGGAAACAAACTGGTTAGTAGTGATGCCTATTTACGACCGAGTATTTATTATTATTACTTCACTTTTAGGTGAACCAGAGCATCATTATTTTACACCTGTCTTATCTATTTTTATATTTTGTCAGTTCAGTCGTAAAGTTAATTTGAAAAACATTAATTCTTATTCTTATTCTTTTATTGCACATACACAAAAAGAAATATGGCATACAACATTAAAGAAGAGATGCATGTACAATGGCAAGCTTATCTCTACCAGAGATCTCTTACAGCAAGCCAAGCAAGTAAAGAGAAATTGTAAACAACAGGGTAACATGTGCAATTAAATAAATTCTAAGAAACTACATAACTACATTGGGAAAAAAAAGGAGAGAAACAAATGACAGCATATTCAAATAATGGATTGTTTCTTTAGGTTTTCCCTAAATGTGCCAACAGTGCAATAATCTCTAACCGTATGGGGTAATTAATGTATCTTAATATTGCGAATTTTAGTTCATAAGACAAAATCTGACTGAATAAAGTCAGCGAATTAAGGCTTTTCTGGGAGCTGGAGAAAGACTATAATTTATTTATTTATTTTATTTATTTATTTCATAAAAATTACATAACATTACAGTAAAAACCAATGCGTTATGCAATCCAAATTTCGAATTAAAAAAAAAAAATAAAAAATAATAATAATAATAATTAAAAAATAAAGTAATAATTTATAACATAAAATAATAATAAACAATCATATGATACCTAATAATTTACAGATTTGCACTACCATCCATCGCCTCACAATACCTCAAACATTCCCTGCACACATTCACCCATCTCCAGGCAAACACGTCGCACTCAGGCATTGCAGATAGAAAGCCGTTCAGAAGGTGCAGTGCTCGTACCAGGGGAGAGTTTCTATGTGCCACAGTACGCGCGGCTGGAACATCAAAGAGATTTTGCTTGCGCGGTCTAAGGAGATATTTTTGTATTTTGGGGACAAATAACCTAACCAGTTGTCCCGTAATCTCAGGGCAGTCTCCCTCTCCTCGTAGAACGCGACAAGCTGTACTCATTAAATGGTAGTTACGCCTAACTTCCAAGGAGTTAAAACCTAATGAGCCGAGCAAGAACATGGTTGGGTACAAAAATGGGTAATACCCGTATAGCCTTTTGTACATAAAGCGCAAGAATGCCTTTTGCACCTTTTCCAGGTGTAGGGAATAGGTAGTCTCATAGGGACTCCATACAGTAGATGCTGTTTCAATTTTGCTCCTTACTAGGGACGTATATAGTGTCATGATAGCTCTTGGGTTGTTAAAGTCACGGGCATTACGGAGAATGAATCCCAGTCGTTTGTAACAGTTGGCAGCCAATGATTTGATATGTGGGCGGAAAGTAAGGTTTGTATCAAAGATAATGCCCAAATCCTTAATAGACTCAACCCTGGCCAAACACTCAGTCCCCAGGAGATATTGAGCTCGAATTGGCTTCTGAGATCTGCTAAATGTCATGATGCTGCATTTGTCAGTGTTGAATTCAAGCTTATTCGAGATGCTCCATTTATACACTGCGTTGATGTCTTCCTGTAGTGATAAAGAGTCTTCATCATACTCAATTCCATACACTAACTTAAGATCATCAGCGTATAGTAGGCATTTGGCGCTGCCTGTAACCGAGCTAATGTCATTAATCATGATTCCGAAAAGTAAGGGACCAAGAATGGAGCCTTGACTAACACCGGATCGTGTCGTGTAAGGTTCTGAGATGAAGCATCCATGTCTCACATACTGCTGCCTATCACGCATGTAATCAGCGAAAAGCTTTAGCAGCCCGGGCGAAAAACCAATGATAGCGAGTTTACTTAATAGGATATCATTATCAACACGGTCGAAAGCCTTTCGAAAATCAAAGTAGACAACATCAACTTGAATGCCCTTGTCCAGGTGTTCCGATATAAGATCGACTAGGGTGAGGAGGTTTGAATCTACAGAGCGATTTGACCTAAACCCGTGCTGGGTATCACTAAGAAATGGTTTCAGTTGAGCAGAAATTGCTTTATGGAGGATGGACTCAAAAAGTTTTGCAATTGCAGAAAGTATGGCTATTGGCCTATGGTTCTCAACATCAGTGGTACCACTGGTTTTAGGTATGGGATAACCCTTGTCAGCTTCCACCGAGAAGGATATATTCCAGTAGAGAGTGACATATTAAAAATGTGCCCGATGGGGACGGAAATGCATTTATAACATGATTTTATAATATAGGCGGGCACATTATCCGGACCAACAGAGCTTCTTGGTTTGAGTTGTTTGATTCCAGATTCCACTTGATCGAGTGTGATATTATCTATGTGCACATAGTTGGCTGAGGTACTAAGATCATTTGCATTAGCCCTATCGTGGTCAAGTTCTGGAACGTTGGGCAAGAAGACGCTGGAAAAAAAATCAGAAAACGCAGTAGCTGCATTCTTTCCAACATGTTCTTCACCTTTAAAGTTGACTCTGGGCACAAAACCGCCTTTCGACTTTAGGCTAGCGATGTGTTGCCAAAATGCACGCGGGTTACTGGTTACTTTGCTTTCAATATTTTTAATATGGTTATTATAGGCAATGGCAACCCGCCGCTTAATATCCGCTCTAAGCCTGGAAAATTCGTTATAAAATGACCGCTTTTGGGTGGATTTCCACTTACGGTGAAGCCTAGTCTTGTGCTGTAAATCCTTGACCAAGTCAGCCGAGAACCAAACGGGTATGTCCTGCTTGGATTTCTAGGGCGTACTCTTTTTGGCACCGTAATATCAAATAGTCCGTACAGAATATCGTAAAATGCATCCACGGCTGAGTTAACATCCGGCGCAACATATACCCTCTGCCATGAAACCTCAGAAATAAGCCGAGTCAACAGCTCACAGTCGCCTTTAGGGAAGTTCCAGTCCTGTGTGGGATCAATATTACTGGGGCCCATCATGTCTGAAGCAGTCCTACCCAGCATATTATTAAGGGTGAATACTACCTCCAATGGGGGGTGATAGAGGTCACGCTTTTGAACAAGCCCTCCACCTGCGATCTCGTTCACGGCCAACGTGTGAATACGATCTGCCACCAATACAACATCCAACTTTCCGTCATACGCATGTACCACCTCATTCTTCTCTGACAGACCACATACAGATAGAAAATAACCATAATAATTTAGAATGTTCTGTGAAGTATACTCAGGGTTCAAATTAAGGTCCCCAACAATCACAACACTGCCTTTCAATGTGTCAATTACAGATTCTACTTTAGTAAACCAGTTCATATAAACTTCATCAGAAGCACGGGGGTGTATGTACACTACACATAGGTGCCACGTAGATTGCTCCATGTGAAGCGATGCCCAGATATCTTCATTACCGGTAGTTTCCAGATCTCTACGCCTTTTTACGTCAATACCCGGGCGGGCAAGAATAAGAACACCTCCGCCCCTCGTTGTACTTAAACGATCACGTCTCAGCAAACTCCAACCGTTGCCACTCACTTCAGCGTCGCCTACAGAGTCATAGAGAAATGTTTCCGTAACGGCAATGACATCGCTATCAAGGGTCCAGAAATTTTGCCTGAAGTAATTTATTTTTGTATTCAGACCCCTGACATTCTGGTATATGATGCTGACAGTTGTTTTAGGACCATGCTCACATCGATCCTTCCGTACCATATTGTTACCGCTTGTCCTGGGAGCGCCGAAAAAACCACGGCTTTACTCTGGCGTTTTCCGGCCACACATCAGCAGATAAACATCTGTCGTAGTACGCAGCAGTGACACCGATTTTAAAGGACTTATATTCGCCTTTGGCATTAAGTTCTTCTACAGAGCAGTTTCCTTCCGGGCATAGTATAAAAGCATAAAAGCAAGCTATAGCTATAATGAAACATGCGCTCGGACCTCTGACACAAGGTTTTAACCAGGTTTTAACGTCTTTACACTATAATACTTATACTTAATATTACAATCTAGACGAGTATGGTTAACGTATGTCAAAGTACACAGCCATTAGATCGCTCGAAGCTTTTAGCTTTTACAACAATTTGAGATTTCGAAAGCGCTTCACAGCTCATTACGTTATTATCAGGCACCAAGTAAGTTGGACATCACCGAATTATCGCCGCTTCGTTTGGCTGAGGAGATAACAAATTGAGCCCATTTACTGATCACGACTGAGGAGTTAAGATGAAAGCGGCTGAGGGAGCTGGCGAATTTGATGAATAGGCCACTTTGTAAACAGAAATGCGTAATGATGTATTTAGATAATAAAGAATTGAAAACTAGTTTGAAAACTTGGTAAATAAAAATACCGCTATGTAGATGTTACCTATGCTGATGCGGGGCTTCAGTAGAATATAGGTGTATTATCAGCTGAATCTCCTTCCGTGCATGTCGTCGACTAAGAAACTTGTCACTTGATCTAATAACGTCTGACCCTACTATGCTAAATGTAGCTGTAGGATTTCCGTCAGGTTCCTGCATGTTTTATAAGTATTTAGATGTTCTTTTGTATTATAATAGCATTCCACCTAAATCTGGTAGTTGTCACGCTACCATCAATTACTTTGGTTGTACTAAAGAGATGCTTGACGTCGTAACAGTTTGGTAACATTGTCTACACCATAATCTACATCAAAATATTTGAAAGTTATATACAGGATGATTTTTGGTCGTCAACGTTTCCGAAAACTACGGAATCTCCTCATCATCACGATCATTTTTCTCCATGGAAGCATACCTGGGAAGTGTCTGGTTTCCAAAATATTAGGGTCAAAAGTTGAGTAAATAGACTGCGTTTTTCTGCATAAATGCACATAGACGCGCGTAGCAGGATTTTTTCACGAAAAATAATTAATATCTGTCTATAAAAAAACTAACATAAACACTAGACACTATAAATTTCGCACGATCAAGGAATTTAAAAATTTTTTTCAAAAAAAAATTTTTTTTCCCAGCATTTTTTTTGGCATAAACTTACTTTATTTCATGTATAGAATACGTACCCTTCGTTAAAGGTGGCCACAAAAAAACACCCTGTATACATACAAGAGACTTCGCTTTAATATAATAATAACGTGACAAAACATGATAAAGAGACAATTTAATAAATCCAAAGTGAAATCGCATCGCATTTTGCGCAACTAACAAGATTAACTCACGTGAGATGACCCGTGACTATTTTCGATTTCATGTCTCAAATCGTAACAATATGTCGGCGAGTGGTCACGATGGGTAGGTCATTATAGTAATTACGACTCTGAAAACCAACATAAGTGGTCGCAAGCCCGGCAACTTTTACTAGCAAACTCCTCCACAAGACAGTTTTGATGGTTGCAATTATAAATTTGTGATTTAACAATAGTTGAGTTCTTAGCTATGAGTCGTGTATAGCTCGGGGTGATGGCGTGGGTGCACATTGTTTGTTTTTAAGGTGATATTTAAAATGAATACGTCTTGATAGCCTCTTAAATTATAAGGTGGAGGCTTCCTAGTGTGGTGTGTGGCATTACCGGCGTTGTGAAGCGTGACTAGCGTATCGAAGGCACGTTGAGGTTTTCAATGACGTCTTATTTTATATTTCCTTTCGAGGTGCTTCCCGCTTTATATGTTGACCTTATCTTTGAGGCATGTTTAACACGGACAACCTTGTTTTAAGATTCGAAAGTATCCCTTTGTGGAGCAATTTCATTATCGTAATAAAATTGTTTTTTATAATTTATCTCTGAGATAAGCAGGCCGGTCTTACGTTCAGGAATACAGCCTTGGAGTCAATTAAAAGTTTAAACAGATATACATACTATCAACCTACGCGCCAGTGACATGCCTTAAGGTTTCCTTTAGTTTGCACCGCGTTAGTAAACCACCCTTCAATAGAAAGTTAGAAAAACATTACAATAGACTGTTTTACTATTGACAAAATGTAAAACAATAAAAATATTGGCTGACTAGCACAGATGTCAAACGTAAGAATATTTTAACAATGATTTTTACACCCTCTTCGCTTGTTTTTGGGTTTCTCAAGATAAAGGCTCATTTTATGTAGCTTTTTTAAAAATTATTGATACAATGAACAGATCGGTATGCAGCAGTAAAGGGTATGACAAGGAACTATCGTAGCTTGCAAACGACAAATTTTTAGAATCGGGTCAGCGGCCCCTTGGTTGATTGCACTTACATACGTTGCGTTTACTAACTTGAGCAGCCAGAAGCAGCCAGAACTGCAGGATTATAAAGGAGAACCCACAGGCACGTTTATCATAGCGGGGACAGATGTAAATAATCAGTGACAAGTCGCTAGCTTATCGCCTGAGAGATTGCTCGACTTCCTCAGTTGACACTTACGACTTGCAAAGAAACAGACGATTATCATAAATAAGAAATAATCATATCGATAGGTCTTCCAATGTTAATAAAGATCACAATAATGATAGGATACCACTAGAAACAAGATAAATTCTTGAATCAGAAGTTTGTGAAAAATCAGTCAATATTTTGTCAAGTTTCCCAATTTTTTCTAACATCCGTTTCTAACGTCTCCAAAGCCTAGCCATAAACAAATAGACACCAAATGTCCTATTTTAACGGCTCCATCAATTAATTGTCAGTAACAATGTCGGATTATTGATGGCCGCTGTGGCACACCACAAATCGCGGCACATAGCGATGTCGTGCCGAGCTACTTCAGTTTATAGCACTAATTACTTTAATCCACTCGCCGGGGAATACGTTTCGCTTCCAAATTCCGAACGTGGGTACAGTTGGGTACAAATAGGTACGTACAAAACTTTGGTGTCATCAAACGTAGTTTGTGTGCTAAAGATCGTAGGAGTGACCATTCACATATGAAACCTAGCTAGAGTCACTTCATGGAGCGCTATTGTAAAATTGACCCAAAAATTCCAAAGTTAAATTAAATTTAAATTTTTTATGACAATTTATATATGATCATGAGGCTTGAAATTAAGCCTCATGATCATATATAAATTGTCATAAAATGCATCTACCTAACATAATAGAAACTTACAAAAGTATTTATATAGGAATAAACAGGTCATAATATTTACGTGTATTTCTACCCCTAACAAAAGGCCAAAGCGAGCTCGAAACGTTGACACCAAAATATGAAGAAACATCACACACACTACAATTTCGGAGTAGTTTCCCAGCACGACTGTACCCAGATCGCGATGGATTGCTATAATTTATCCTCTTAATACATAATATCAAACGTACGATACCTAGGAGCGCATATATCGGTCGCTTGCGCAAGTGATGGATCACGATCAGTGCGCACGCGCATCTGGCAGGCGCAGGTGACAATGCGCAATTAGGATAAGTGCGCATCTAGATCTCCGGTGAAATATTGGGGACGTGGTATTAATAGTGCATTCGGAATTGCGCACGTTTATTTAAGCTTGTAATTTAACGGTTTACGTATTAAATGGAGGGCTTTTAGGGTGTTGAAATACTTTGAATTAATAGCAAGTAATATTATACAGATAGTTGGCAGAATGAATATTACATAATATCGTAGGCACAGTACAGGCTACATGTGGACAGGCTACCACATATGTGTACAAAATGTCGTCGTCAGCCTATTGCAGTCCACTGCTGGACGTAGGCCTCCCCCAGAGTACGTCACACGGCTCGATTTCCCGTTTTTGCCATCCAGTCACTACCAGCCGTTTTCTTTAATTTGCCGTGGTCCGGGGTAGTATGGCGGATAGAAACTGGGGGTCTTTTTTTAATTGGCTGCATTGGGGGGTTTTGCCCATAGTCACCATGCTGGGCAGGCGAGCTGACCGCAGTGTGTTTTTCGGAGTATGTTGTCTACACGGGAGGCGCTGCTGCCCACCACCCGGAAACCCTTAATCGCCTCGTACCCACTATACCCACGGGCAGGCTTGCGGGGTGGTACAAATACTACGAAATCTACTCTGTTGGCGGCACCGCGCGGCTATGAAGGTATACAAAACGGGCCCTTAATTTATTGTATATATGAAATACTAATGCAGATAATTTATCATAGTTCCCAGTTATTATACTTCTAGTAAAAACCTACATTATTTTTGGAAACAGTAGGAACTCTAGTGACCGGTTTTAAAACTGAAAGTAGTTTTTAATATTTTTTTGTGTGAGTATGTAGTATCATAAAGTGGTGAACACGGATATTCAAAGTCCGGACAATAACTAGTTGTTGCATAATAAAAAAAAACAGGTTAATGGATAATTGTTATACTAAAGACGTCATAAGGGTTTATTTTGGTCCATATTACCTTTTTCGGACGATTATCTAAAGAGAGTAAGGGCCAATAGTCTGATCAATAATATAAGTTATATGTATTAAATTAAGCTTAAATTAAATACATACGTTATAAAATACTATAGTTTTCCTTATTTCGAATTTCTATTGCAAAGGTTAGGAAATATTTTTTATTGCCTGAATTCAACTCTCCTATGGAGTTTCTTTAGGAACGATGATTGTCAAAAACGCACATGTTGTGACTACTTAATAATTGTTTTTAAATATAGGTACTTATTTATATGTCCATAGGAATAGATAACTTATCAATCAAATGTGGAATATATTCTATCTAACATCCAAACTTCTCTGTGAACTGAACTAAAGTAAGTGGTGATGGTGAGACATGTCACGAATGGTAGCCACGATTCGGGGATCATGCGCATTGGCACAGACAAATCCATTGTTGTCTTATTGCCATATAATGGTATATTTCGCCATATTTATTATAATCGGTGGTACATAGGTATTAAAATGGATCACGACTTTGATATCATTTTATGGTAACAGAAAGAACAACTTATCAAGTGATTGAATATTTTTATAAGTTTTCAGCAATGACATCGCTTCGCCTAAGAGAAGATGCGTGATTTTGATATCTTTTATAAATAAAATCGTAAAGAGTAGCAAATAAATATTCCAGATGCCGCGTGGTGCCTGCAGAGTAGAGTTTGTACCATCCCTGCCTGCCCGTGGGTATCGTACAAGGCGATTAAGGGTTTCCGGGAGGTGGGCAGCAGCGCATCCTGTACTGACAACATAGTCCGAAAACCACACTACGGTCACCAACCCGCCTGCCCAGCGTGGTGACTATGGGCAAAACCACCCTGTGGCAGTAGTTATGTGGCGTGCCCTGGGGGAGGCCTATGTCCAGCAGTAGACTGCAATAGGCTGAAGAAGAAGAAATTTTCCAGTGGCCACAGTACAGTTAGGAGAGTTCTTGGACCCCTTATTCTCTATAACTAATATTATATTTTAATAAATAACTAATTATATATTTTATAACGAAGCATTAAACATTCTGCGCTAATTACGACACTTACCTCATTCTGGTTTTACGAGCACTTCATCTAATTTCCATTTGCTAATATAAATTAGATCATAATAAATTATTCACTGATTCTTTGCAAATTGACGTAATACATAACCTCTTTTTTTTCTGGAAGTCAGTTAAAAGGGAACTACCAGAGCTACCAGAGCCGCGGTTAAGCAACAGAACAATATAAGTCTTTTTCATAAAAGAAAATTTACAGCTCATGCATAATTTTTACTACAAATCTTTGAAAGCGACATATTTAATTTTCTTAAAGCTCTCTGCTAATTATTCTATTTTGTTTTTGCTGTTTAGTTATGTTATTTCGTTGACATTTAATTTTATTTGACCGACTAAAGATCTTTCTAAAAATAGTTTAAAACAGACCATATTTAGGATTGAATTAAATTTACTCAGATCGTCGACTCTCTGAATTTTATTATTGTTTAAATGAAACAGTACGTATACAGGATGTTTTTTCGTGGCCACCCTTAACGAAGGGTACGTACTCTATACATCAAATAAAGTAAGTTTATGCCAACAATGCTGGGAAACGATGTAAATTTTTTTGATTTTTTTTTATTTCTTGACCGGGCGAAATTTATAGTGTCCAGTGTTTATGCTAGTTTTTTTCATAGACAGATATTAATTATTTCTCGTGAAAAAATCTTGCTACACGCGTTTTTATTCAGAAAAACGCAGTCTGTTTACTCAACTTTGGATCTTAATATTTTGGAAACCAGACACTTCCCAGGTATGCTTCCATGCATTATTATATTAGCGGACGTCATATTTTTGCCACTTCACGGATATAGGAGCTCAGTATACATGGATCTTATATTTTATTTCCCTGACGCTAATTGCCAACTTGGCCTTAAATCAAGAAGTTTCACTCCAGTTCTAATACTAAAGTTTCTTATTACAAAGGGCCTGCATTAATCATTTAGCTGCAGTAAAATTAAATTATTATCCGGACCACAATTAATGCACCGACTCCCGGTCAACTTCAGGTAAGGTAAATCTTTATTGGTAATCGGATATGCTACTGCACCTAATTAAACGCTAAGATAAATGTAGTTAAAATATTATTTAGTTTACCATTCGATATTATTATTGCATCCTATCTTGTTCTGTTGGGTATACAGGATGATTTTTGGTCGTCAACGTTCCCGAAAACTACGGAATCTCCTCATCATTACGATCAATGGAAGCATACCTAGTGTCTGGTTTCCAAAATATTTAGTTGAGTAAATAGACTGCGTTTTTCTGCATAAATGCACATAGACGCGCGTAGCAGGATTTTTTCACGAAAAATAATTAATATCTGTCTATAAAAAAACTAACATAAACACTAGACACTATAAATTGCATCCCATCTTGGCATAAACTTACTTTATTTCATGTATAGAATACGTTCGTTAAAGGTATCCTGTATAGATATATGTTATGTTTTGATTAAAAATACGTAATATAAAATTTTTGTAGTACTACCAATATTTTGCAATGACATGAAAAGGTCGATTTATCCTCCATTTATATTAGATAATTTAACATTATACCTTATCTTACCAACTTTATCGCACCGCACATAGAAAGTCACATAATTTGATTTAGATGTACCTTTATACTATCTCCATCATTCGCCGTGATTAAACTATATTGTACAAGCAATATACAACAACAAGAAGCACTATATCGCGGCAAATGCACGCGAATTTGCCGTCAACTTACCCAACGCGATACAAATATTATGGAAATTTAAAATCGCCCAGTTCCCACGATCGCAACATTGACATAATGTATGCGACGCCATGCTCGTCTCCATACATTGCGGTTGTGTAAGTCTCAGTTCGAGGCACAATAGAGGCTCCGGTACACGTGATCACTGGTCCAGCTCATTAGCATCACTACGGTGTCACTATTATTACATACATAGATACTCACGGCTGCGTTCCGAATATGGGGCTGCCAGAACTGCAGGATAATGAAGGAGATCTGACAGCCACATAGAGCATAGCAGAGCCAGATTAGAAACAAGTTGCTAGGTCATCCTGAGGGATTATTTTAAGTTAAATGATTACCTAGAGAAGATACTGTACAAGGAAAGCTATATGAAGAATGATTGTAAACATTGTTGTACTATTTTTAAACACGTTACTAACTAATAAATGAATAATCCGACTTTGATAGTCTAAATTTACGTTGGTATTCTTAATTCTCACTTCAGGCTTACTTGAGAACATACTCGTAGTACTTACGTTTTGTTTTCGGCATTAGGATAGTTTGTCAAAGGTAGGGGTTAAAAGACCGATAATATTGGTGTACGTATAGGTTTAAGATAAGTATTATTAACGCTATTAACGATGCCATCATAAACATTTGTATATTTAAACAGTGACACAATTGCCTCTCAATTACAACAAAAACGGTATCTACTGACGTTGAGTGAGGCTAAATCTTCTAACGGTGTAAACCAGTGAGCATCACCTGATGATGTCGTGTGTTGAAGCCTTTTTTTATTGTTCAGCTTGTAGTTGTTAGGTAGGTAAGAGTAGTTTGCATATTTTAACTTGTTAGTGTTGTCCTGAATATACTGGATAGAACTTTTCATTTCACTTTATGTAATACCTAATAAAAAAATGTAAAGCGCGAGGCTCATGACCCTCTGCCCCATCTAGGGGGCACAGGAGCGTATGGGCTGATGAAATCGGCCCTAAGTCAAGTAAGCCAAGACTACCTAATAAAATAATACTACTTTGTTTTTTATTTTAGTAAAACAATAGACAATCCAGAAAGAAAGATTTGAATTGTACCTAGTTAGCTCTTTCAATTGCTATTATAGTTAACCACTGCAAAGTTTGATCTAAATATTATCATAATTACTACTTTTCATAGTACTATGCTAGTAAAACAAGATATAGACATAGTTGTCCTTAAGGCCTTAAGGCTCTCTACTCGTGTAATAAAATCTACATAACCATATTATTTAGTAGGTAATCTATGACATAAGTATAATTTTGTATGCAAATTACGCATTAAGTTCATTATTATAAAGATATAAAATAAAAAGATCCCCTTTTCTCTCTCAATAATACTTTAAACTTACGATAGTAAAGTACGAAATAGAGTCGCAAAACAAAATACAAATATAAAATTAATTTAAACCTAGCCAGCGAAACATGTGACTCTAATAAGTTCTGTCAAATAAATATAGATGTTAATAATCTATATATTTGTTACTTTATTGGTTGAGCTGGAGTACGGACAGTAGAGTACAGTGGCTCTCAAACTTATGTGGAAATGACCGATTAAATGTTACAGTTTAAAGTTGAGCGTCATTATGTTGTGTTGTGAGTACATTTATTTGCGTTACCTCGTCACTTGTCAAACTTAATCGAATAACGGATAAGTTTCCAATAATATGAAATAAAAAACATATGAATTCTATGATAAATAACGAAATTTGTTGTCTCGGTGTAATTGCAACAAGCTTCTTTAGAAAACAGAACTTGGTATACTTCTAAGGCAGTTTTGCAAAAAGATTCTGTTGGTTCCCCATAATGTTGTAAACTGTGACCCACCAGTGGATAGGTAGTCAATTACACTTTGGGAACATCTATCATAGAGAACGGATGTACAAAGTACACAGGAGACCTGTCCAAGATTTTGCTAATGCATAATATTATTAGGGTGTTTGTGTCTAGTAAAACCTCGTGCGTAGTTTTACGATTTCGAAGGTAAGTACGGTAAGAAATTATATGCTGGGTTAAGATATAAATTATTATTTTTGTGTTTTCTAATATTGTAAGTGAGGTTGACTATTTTTATAACAAAATAAATAAGCCAAACAAAGCAATTGATTTTGTTTCTAGGAAACAAAACTTAATTATTTTATACTAGTGGACGCCCGCGACTTCGTCCGCGTGTTGCAGAAAAAACAAAATGTCGAAATTATCCGGATTAAAATATTTTCCCGGGATAAAAACTAGCCTATGTGTTAATCCAGGGTGTCAGCTAACTCCATACCAAATTTTATTAATATCGCTCCAGCCGTTTTTACGTGAAAGAGTAACAAACATCCATCCATCCATACTCACAAACTTTCGCGTTTATAATATTATATAGGAAGATAAGATAGATAAGATTAGTAAGTAAGTATTAGTAAGATAAGATAAGATACTTATCTTAAAGCAGTGGACAAATTCTTCTCTGTTAAATTTTTGAAATTTTTTAGTAAGTATTTCTAAAAGGTGTTTGTATTTTGTAGAGTTCCTAACTAAAAATCTTACTAAAAATCCTGAACATTTTCATAGCGTCTTTACTATTTTAGTCGTATTTTACCGATATAGTATTTGTCATAAATATATTAGCAGTGGACTGCAATAGGCTGATGATGATGATGATATTAGTAATATTCAAATAAAACCAATCAAAAAATTCAATTATTCGTAAAATTTAACGCCACACATTTGATTAACACATCTTACAGTAAATTAGTGTAACCAAGATAATGTTACACAGCATCTACTAAAATTAATAAAAAAAAGAATTAATTGGGCCAGTAATTATTTATCCTTTCACTGCATCAACCGCAGTCGGAATTAATCACAAAAATGTGGCAAACAACAATAAATACGACTACTGGTGGACCGCCATTATAGTTACAAATAGTGATGTGCCTGATCTTTAATAATGTAGGTAGTCCGCGGATATAGGTATAATTCGAATAGGAATATTTGGTGTCTGCGAATACGTATCGTTACTTTCTTACAGTAGTCGCTTCCATTTTTTCCGTGCTCTGTGGTTGTAAATTGTAAAGTTAAATTTGTCTTACCTTGCATTTTGCCTACTTTTTTCATCCGCATGCAATCTATATATCTATATACATATAATAAAATTGTAACGGATCTATGTTTGTACACGCTAATCTTAGAAACGGCTAACCCAATTTCGATGCAGTTTTCAGGACTATGTTGTGACAGGTCCCACTTCACACTACTTTCACTATATCACAGGCTACTTTTTATCCCAAATAATTTCGACATTTTGTTTTTTCTGCCGTCCACGCGGACGGAGTCGCGGGCGTCCACTAGTAAAATAATATAATCTCAATGATAAATAATGGGTTTACTAGTCGGCTAGTCGGCGAAAGTCATAGTCGGCCCATCTCTAGTTTTCACAGCGTGGAATTTCATTTATTGAAATGCATTACCTAGGTAAAAAAAAACTGTAAAAGCTCCATAAAAATGTTACGGTCGGGGATATTCGGCACATCACTAATAACGTATTCGTTTGCAGAGCTTGATCAATGCGTTCACCAATTTTATTTGCTACCTCATTTGTTATAGTTCCCTTGCGGTAATTATGTTCTTTGTGTTGGCGTGGGTGTCAGAGTATAATGGTTGATTGTCGGAGGTGTAGAAACAGTGAGTTATTACGTGCAATCAGTATGAAGTGATGCAGCGCTACATGGAGGAGGTAAAGTGGAGGTGACAAAGGTTCATAGAAAACAGTATCTTGTACGAATGATTGACGGCAGGGTATAGAAAAATCGAATCGAATAAACAGATCGTTAGCTGTTATAAATAAAAAATATTCACACACTTTTACATCACCGTAACTTAGCCCCACACTCAGTGGGGTAAGCACGAACCTCTCGATAGTCCGTAATGCTAGCGTCCAACTGTCAAATCACATAGATTTTGCTAGCGAGTCGCTAGCGTTACGCCGCGTAAAAAGGTTCGTGCTTACCCCACTGATCCCTAACGTCTTATGGCGTAAGTGATAACCAACGGTGACCTATGGCGTCGCAGGCTGTTACGCTAACTGTTTGCTAAAATACGTCAAAAAGTCATACTTTGACTGAAGTATTACGCCCTAATAAAAGGTTTAACTACTGACCAAAAAATGGCCCTTATACAGCCCTTCCTACGTAAGCTATATCGACGGACAAGTGCAACATTGATTTAGCATCTCCTTATGCAGTTTCCTCTTTGGAGTGATAGTTTGACTACAGTGATGGGTGATGTCTTCATGCCTACATAGCCGACTCCGTGAACGAATTGGGTGCGAGCGTCCCATTGGCTTATTATCACTTATTATTATCGATGATTGGTCGAACGGCTACCGAGAAAAGTTGTTAATGGCCGTTATTATCAACGCAATGGAATTTTATTTCAGTATTAATTGCCGGTTTAATGGCGCTTAGGTGCGTCTGTTATTTACGACGCGAACTAGTTTGTTGAGAGCAACACGTACCCAATTCTACCTACTATCAAATTAATTTATTGGGTGTCGTATCTTCGGTTAATTCGTTTCTGTTTATTGGTACTTCATCACGATGCTTTATGAAAGTGTTTTTGAACTTTCGAAATTAGAAGAGAACTGCATAGAGGATCAATAAAATACGATTTATTGTGCGAAAAGAAGGTTGACTTACCGGTGCGTATTCTGCGCAAATGTCGATGGAAGTGACGAATTCGCAAACGTCGTCCACTGACCACGCGGACAACCTTGCGCGCGCTTCTGCGCACAGGCATTCTGGTCTTGCGTCATTCCGACCTATTTGTAAAAAAAAAGAAAAAGGTTAAGCCCAGGGAACTCTATGTTAGATATACTTAACAGAATTATTATCTCCTTTAAGCCTTCAGGATCAAGTGGTACAGTATAAGAGGCACACATAAATTAAAAGAGAAATAACGTGTACCTATCAGAAACTGATCGCAAATTAAGGACTAGGTGGCCAAAATTAAAACAAAAAAAAATACTTTTTTAAAAAGGAAATCATCACTTCGAGAGGCGGAGACATAATGAATTAGCATAACTATACTCATAATCCGAAAGCAGATAATTAAATCGAATTAGAAAATCGAGTAATAATTACAAAAACTGCTTCTGGAATAATGGTAATAAAACTACTATTATTTGATTAAATATCGGCCAGTGCGAGAACACATTAAACTGCGGCAGTTTACACAAAAACACTTTAACGTAATTAATTTTAAGTAAGAATCCGATTCTTCGATATCGATATTTAATTGCATTTCAAAAGAACCGCACTAGTAGCACGTTTAGAAACGAGATGGTTGAGTAAATTAATCAAGAAGATACCTACATTAATTTGCACCATCTGTACTATTAGAAAACGTATTTCTAGAGATAATCGCGGTTAGAGAAATACAGAATGCGAAATTTAAGCTCGCCCTTTTTCAGGATTTCTACATCTGGGTCTGAGTGACCTAGACTGTGTAATCAAGAGATATTAAAGTAGGTAGGTAGAGTCTTATGTATTTGTATCTTGCACCGTGAATCCTTCCTTATCATCATTAGAGAATGCATTACTTTGTAAGTAGGTTATATAGATTGCCGGGATAACATGGGCCCTCATATACTAATATCTGTCTCGTTGAAAGAAATATATCTAGGTTTGTTCTGAGAGGAAAAGAACTAATCTCTCCAGGGTCCTTCTATTCAGCACATTGTCAAATCTTAGATAGATTTTCATGCTAGTCTACAGCGTTAAGTGCAGCCGTCTATAGTAGCCTTGAAGGAGCTTTTACATGTCGGTACCGAAAAGATGGTTAACTGATTGTTTTCTTACGGCTGCTATATTCACCGCTATTCTAACAAAAGCTTGCGCGTAAAACAGTTCAAGCTTATCCCCATGGACTTATATTGTGTCCAATAGCTCTGCAAGTTCCTTACCATCATTGGAGCCGCCATGCTCGTCACTGTCGCTCCTCGTGCTCGGACTAGCTGATAGCCGGGCCCGCTTGGCCGCACTCTCGCCGGCAGCCGACAGGTCTAGCGGGGAGTGCTCCGTGCTCCCTCCGGCCACGATGCGCTTGCGCCGGGACCGTCCTCCGCGGCCTACTCGCGATATTGCCATTAATGCCTGGTGGAGAATAAGTAGATTAGCTCTATACTGATATTGTTAATCAATTTGGGGACTGCTAGAGGACGCCCATGAATTCGTCCACTTAAAATTTTGAATTTATATGCAATTAATTTTTCCAGTTCCATAGGGTCACGAGCGCCTTGAAAAATACACGGAAAAATCTCTAGTTAGGTGATTTAGGTGTTAACTTGTTATGGATCTTGACGACTTAATGGAACATCGAATATTGCACACTAAAGTTGATAATATTATTTTTTTATTAAATTCGTTTATAAATGGCGTCAAGTAATTGGTAATTTGTATAAATATTCGAAAGATCATTAATAGTGTTATTTATTTGTGCACTATGCATAGTTAACAAGATAATTAATGTTTTGCATATTTATGTTTACAAGGTGAGATAAATGATTTAAGATTATGTCGGCCAAGGACCGGATAAGTAATAGTTTACCATAGATAAACTAAAACTTTATCTACCTACTGAATAGTTAAGATAATTAAGAAGTTAAGAATAGTTTGATTTTCATACAAAAGTTAAAAAGAAATTGAACAACGCATAATTTTAGCCACAATTTTAACAAAATATTTACAAATACAGTCGCGATGATATAAGCACCTTAGCATACATGTGCCACCTACATATAAACAATTTCAACTAGTAATTTTTATGAATAATTAATATGTACCTACCTACTGCTACTCTGTTGATAAGTTAATCCACAATGTTTCGTATACTTGGCGTCACCAATATTGTTTACCACAACTACCCTCTACAAAAATAAAAAATGTGATCTACGTAAGCAGCAAGGATGGTTATTATATTGCCCAACTAAAATTGTCGTTAAAGTTAGACTCGATTTAAATTAAATATTGGCATATTAGGGTATGTTTAGCTTATGTACGTAAGCATTTTATTCGGAATTCAAACATTCACTAGCCCACCAAAAAAGGGTCAGTGGAGGGTGTAGTCTATGTATTAAGTTATATGTAATTTTTTTTAGGTACATTCCAAAGAAGAATGGCAGGTGCTCATACATCAAATTAGTTAAATATAATCTGGCAGCATCCTCTTAAAAGTCCTTAAAACAATAACCGTGTTATTACAAAAGGATTTAAACTTATTTAAGGGTCGGTCTGACGGAAGATGCATCGAGCGTATCTCCAGGTACAGGCAAACGTGCTAATGCATCATCGGTTGAGTGTGAAAGGTTGAATGTTTTGTCATATATTTGCATGTTCTCACGTTACGCGATCGACAAATACGCCACGGATTTTCCGTCAGATATGAACCGACCCTTAAGCTAAACATGCCCTAAAGTTGTCAGATATGCCATACATTTTGCTGTCAAATGTCATATTAAATCGAGTCTAACTTTAGGCGCTCTTTTGTAATAACACCGTAAGCGTCAGCTGCCCAGTTTGAATGAATTTCTTATTATTAAAGCCTGATACAATACAAAACTTAATATTTTTTAGGAAATTTATTTTTGATCGTTATACTTTGGTAATCTTATCCACACATCTGTCACCCATGGACTATGATCTTTGATAAGGGAATTCCATATAAAACTACAATTTAAGAATGAGCTATCACCATCCATCGTTACGATGGCACACTGAGGCGATGAGCATCACTTACTGATCTCGTTTAGATTTGCTTTGAGCAAACACGAAAGGCAACCAAGTCGGCCATTATCAGATCGAGAGCGGGTTTGTAAGTACTGAGTATTCATCATAATAACGTTCAGAGGCGTCACGCTCGTCGCTCCGGGTCAAATTGCAATCTATCTTTTTTAATTGCCGCGCGCACGAAAAAAGTCGAGCTAAGGCTAATTCTGAATTCAGACGGAGGCGCGCGCGCGTGAAATGAACATGCTTTTGTGGAGATGCGCGTGTTGCCAAATGCTACGTGCTTAGTTGATCTGCTAATCCTATATTAGACTTGTTATTAGAGGGAAAATAACTATCCCTATGTATTTTAAAGAACAAGGTAAAACATTATCACGTTCGTGCATCTAAAGTTCAGACATAAAAAACTCGATAAATTATAATAGAAAGCTGCAAACGAATAAGTGTGACGTATCGCTGCAATTCCGCGCGTCTCGCTGCACTCGTGTGCAAAAAGTCATCTAATTTAAAAGTCGAGTTGCTTCGATTTCACATCCCATCACTAGCGTGTCGCGGGGTGAGGCCGGCGCATGCGCGGCGCGTGCCGCTGCCAATTAGTGCAGCTCTAGTTCCTTTTACAGTGGAGAGTCGCTTCGCTGGCAACACAGAGCTATTACCCTGCCGATTGTGAACGTACCACCAGCAGGTATACCGGCTAGCAATTAACACTCTCTCTGTCTTATCTATACAGCAGAGGAAGTGTAAAGGTTACCCTTATCAGATTTAATTGCGTTCGTTATTACTGTAAAGGAAGCCTGCTCATTGGGTTATGATTTTAAAGAGGCTTGAATTATCATAAACGTAGCAGAGATGCCACGATAGCCACCTTATGAATTTTACGATGGCCCGAGACGGTTTAATCACAACCGTGAACTATGAAACGTTGTAAAGAGGTGTAATTAAAACAGGAAGGTCAGTGAGCACTAGTTGATATGAATTTTAAATGGCTTCTTTTGAAACGAAGACGCAGCTGAGCGTAAATGATTTCATAGGGGCACTGGCATTGTGTGCATTATGAAATTATTACTTAGAATATAGACCTTGTTGTAATTAGTTTTTTGAATTAACCTGGGGTCGTTATATTTAATAAGATTTCAGCTAAAATAACAGACGTTTGTGGTTAGTAAGATTTTATAGTTTTAATATCGTAGTAACTATGCAGTTACCCGGCTTTATATGATTCTGAACAATTTTATTCAATTTTCCATTTTAATTATATTTCTTTATACGTATAGTTTGAAAAACAATAATTGTGGTCGATTAAATAAGTCGATTAAATAATAAAACGTTCGGGTTGATGGGCAACATCCTGCACTCGGACGTCATTTAGTAGTATTCGGATCCTGCGGTTGTCACGCGATGTTGACCGACTCTATATAGTCTGCGCTCAAACTCCCACGATTTCGTTCATTCGATCAAGAAATAATGTCTAAGACCCAAGAAAAGGAAGGTAGCCCTTACCTTAGTGGAGCTCATGTCTAGCATGGCAGGAAAGGCAGGCAGGCGCGCCGGCCCGCCCTGCTGTTTGGCCAGCTTGGTGAATAGGCCTCCGAGTTGCACATCACACTCGGACTGCGCTGGCGACGTGGTGGTCCGGGGCTCGAAAAAGGTGGGATATAGTCAGGGGTTTTGGTGTTTTGGCTGTGTAATGAATGATGGTAGGTGTGATGCTGAACTTGTAGAAACTAGTGATGTCGTTCATGCGGTGGAAATAGCTGGACGAAAAAGGTGGGATATAGTCTTTGTGGAGGGGTTTTGGTGTTTTGGCTGTGTAATGAATGATGGTAGGTGTGATGACGGTCAAAGATACTTGAAGAAACTAGTGGTGTCGTTGTCGGCATATTGCCTGTGGGTTGTTAGGGCTGTTTAATGTTAGTAATTCGTGTATACGTGTAAGAACAATAAAAATAAATTTTATTATATTGGGTCAACACGGTGAAGAACAGACAGTTCTTAGTTTTGATTCAATAATTATAATATAATTATTTAGAGAACTTATTATAGCGATCGACAATTATTATTATGTTAATAAATATGACGTTAAATAGGTACTGTACATAGGTTATTTACTTTTTCAGTTGCAAGAATATATGTGACGATAAATAATAAAATGATATTTACAATTTTTTTATTTTAAACCTATTAAACCAAAATATCTTAATAAAACATGTATGTACATATTTGACAACATTCTTGCAACTATTTGTAACTAACAAGTTAACTCAAGTCAAATATAACATCAATATATACGTCGACTTAATTTATGTCAAACAAAGAATATATGAGATGTATTAATTAAAAATCGACAGCAGTCACTGACCGCTGGTCAGGTGAACATTGAACAATTCATTAATATAACATAAGTTCACGCCGAGATCGGTTCTCACGAATCATGTAAATTTGTCGACTAAACGTAAGTTATCGAATCGATTAATATGCTAATTGGTTGGGAGCATCACTAGCTTGGTCGATGAACTTGTGGAGTCTGTGACATGCACCGCGTGAAACAGCCCAAAAATCATATCGGAAATGATTTAGATAACGCAATTTAGTGCTTCCCTTTCATATTGACCTCAGATTATATTGCCAAAATTAAAGTTGGGAACGGATGCAGTCAAAGTTTATGACCGAGTCGCCTTGAGTTCGTTTCGGCGAAACAAAGTTGCTGATTGAGTCGTTTGAGTAATATTTATTGGTTCAAAGCTGCCGCAGCCTAAAGCGACGCTTAAAAAATTATATGCGCAATACTTCTGCATATAATTACGTTTCAATACTTCAAAATAAAGAGAAGTGCATTAAATACCGTTGCTTTCACGCTGGATCAGATAAGAGTATGCACTCACTGTTATTAGAGTGTCAGTTGCAGCGGAGAGTAGCAAGTGCAAGAGATCGCGGTAATTGCGTACATACCGCCAGAATGTGTAGACACTTGAGTTTAATACTTTGACAGGAGCTGATAGGTTCCATGTAGTTGGTAGCAAATAGGAGGCGAAATTGAAGATCTATTGAAGATTGCTTGTCAATACAATAAGTATTGTGTTTCATTTGAAATGGATTGGTAATATGTGAGGCAATGTTAGGAGTTTGTATGTATTATTTAGGAGTTCCTTCAGTATTAGCTATCCTTCATCAAACTATAATAATGGACAGCAAAATGTTTGCAGTCTGCGAAGGTAGATACTGACTTGCATCTAGAGATCGTTATTGTCAACAAAATTGTCCATCCTTTTAGTTTATGTCAAAAGGAGTACCGAGTAATAAAACCGCATGAAAATTAATTCTAGCAAAAGATTTAGATTAAGGTCGAAAGAGTACTTACTCGTTGTTAGGGTGCGAGTTGTAGCGGGCGGCCAGCGAGCGCATGATGTCGGAGTAGTTTCTAGGCGGAGCGGGCGCGGGAGCGGGCGGCGCGTGCGGGCTGCCGCGCTCGGGCGGCGTGCCCGGGTATGACGATGTTGACGGCGTCACGCTGCGGGACCTGTTCAACGATGACGGTATTGAAAAAAAAAAAAAATTTGGTATTGAATGGTCACTTGCTAGTAGTTTTTTGGTTCAAAGATTCCGGTGAAACAGATATACAACTCATTAAGGTTTCACTTAAGTGCTTGAATAATCTTCTAAACAGTAGTCATAGCGTCTGATAGTAAATAAAATATATAAATGCTATCAAACTATTTACATATATAGGGTGTAACAAAAAGGGTATGTTAAGCGAAAAGCTATGTAAATAGCCCACTGTAGAGAACCTATCCACAAAATTTGAGACCCGAAATCACATGTTTATTTTTCCCGATAGTATGGAGATATTTTAAATATCTCAGGAATTTTAATACAATCTTGAAAAATAAAAATGTGATATCGAGTCTTAAATTTTGTAGATAGGTTCTCTATAGTGGGCTATTTACATAGCTTTTCGCATAACATACCCTTTTTGTTACACCCTCTATACGAGTAGATGGCTATCTAAAAGACGTTTTGCTATTAAACCGATCAACTATCATCGATAAGTCACTAAGTATCCTTATAAAAATGTCAAAATTGATTTAACAAACCTAGACGCCGTAGAATCGTGAGGGCTGAGCCGTTCGCTCTTGACGCAGGTCTGCGGCAGCGGAGCGGCGGGCGCGGGCGCGGCGAGCGCGGGCGCGGCGGCGAGCGAGCCCGCCGGCGACGCCGCATCTCGCGCGCACCGGCGCCCCGCCCCTGCTTCACCTGTTGACAAATAGAAAGAAATACGTTAGGTATCTTGTTTTTTTTGTAGAGCTTGTGAGTATATAAAAATCATTTGATAAAAAGTAGTGATGTAAAAAAGAACCAAATATTTTTATAATAAAAAAACTGAAAAATGAAAACAAGATTAGATTCCAGTGGTTATAAAGGCGGATTGTGATCGGATGAAGAGATAAATATCTATTGCAGCCCTCTACTTTTGCGTCGCGCGTTGTTATATTACATCATTGAAAATATTTTATTTTCTTCAATTATTATTAACCCTACCCTTAGTGTTTTCATCTTTCATTATACGCAGCGGGTTTTTGGATTTTTTAAATATGTTTTATTTATTTTATACTTTTTAGTTAATATAGCTGTGATTTCGATCCCTAAAAGTATTGTTTACGAAAAACTTAACGGAGTTATATTAAAGAATCATAAGAAACTTTTTTTACTTTAGTAAGAGTCCCGCTGCGTCGGGTCATGTTGAGTTTAAGGTATGTTACTGAATCAACCCCTGTACACTAACGCAGCGTGAAAAATAACTATTGAATTAATAATTACAAAATATATAAGCCTCTAAACATAGTCTCTGCCTTAAAAATATAAGAAAAATAAACAGACGAAATATGTAAACCTTTTATTTATGTAGACAAGATAATTTAAAAATACGCGGGGATTCGGCGGGAAAAGTATCCTGGAAAGCAGGTGTAATCTGAAATCAAAAATTAGCCGTTTTGTCACAAAATGTGTCCGTAAAGTGATGTTTTCTGGTAGATAAGTTATATTTTGATTAATTACATAGTGCGTGTGCATGGTTTTATACGCAGGTATAAAATAGCCGGATTACGATCTCTTCATTGTAAAATAATTTTTATTTTGACTAACTTTACACTTGTTCTTGAGGATTTTATGTTTCCACATCAATCTTATCATCCATCATTATGTTCAGAAATCATTTACTAAAGACAATGGCTGTATGGGCTTAGCTCCCCTTGCCTTTCCTTCGGGATAAACAATAAAAAAAAATACGCGGGAGCCAAATGTCCTGTATGTACAGGTAGCAAAGACTACACACGCAAGTTTTAAATTCCATTTCGAAAAGAGAATGCTTTACGAGACAGTGAATGCGTAATTCCATAACCTTATGCACGGTTTACTAACAATTAATATTACCGAGAATGCCGGGAGCCGACGCGCGTCTGCGATCCGGTTTGCGTCTCAGAAAAACACATTGAATTAATGTTGGTAGATCAGTGCGAAGATGGTAGCTCAACTCCTTTAGGAGAAACTGGACAGAAAAATAAAATGCAAGAGTTGAAATGAGGATCGTTTTGGTAATTGAAGTGTTAAGGAAGTATAACAAAAACAATGATGCATCGTACGTAACTAAAACCCCATTATTTCTTCGGAGAATGGTTAAAAAGTAATTTGTAGAAGTTTTAAATTCCCTCGGGATTTTCTATGCTTTATTTGCATTTTTCTGGTCACCTCTGTGGATCCTGGTTTAAAGGAGTTGCAGTGGTGGAAATAATAGGTCGGCTAATCCCGGTTTTAGGATTTTGGCGCACCTGCTAGAGCAGTGTTAGAACGCTACACCGAATATACTTGACGTGCTATATATAAATCAATCATGCATTTATTTTTTTTATCATATATTTAGCAAAAATTCAAGAGCCGTCAACTACCCAAAAATATACAAAACACCTCATTCCACATTTGCGTAGGTAATAAAAACCGCATTAAAAATTCTAGGACGATCCTGCAGTTTAACATCTAGAATATTCTTAAAAAGATCTGCCGATAAAACAGCATTTTCAGTCCATCTCAACCCCGTCGGCCGACCCGGCACGGTATACGATGCGTATCACGAAATAATTCCTTTTCTCGCGGCGCTAGTTGTTCAGTGCATATCCATATAATGTATGTAACAACATATTAAAATGTTAGTTCCGAAATCGTCCACAGGAACTATTCCGTGAAACTCCACACGATGCGTATCAAAGCGGCGACTTTAAAGTCAGAACTACTGCGAGATACACTTTCCACCAATCACAGTTCGCCATCGCGAGAAATTAATGAGCGTACGAGGTGTGATATGTCAGTGAGATGCCCATTTGTTTCACATTTTAGCGAATACGTGAGAACATTTCGCGTGATATAGCTGTGAAGTAATTTGTTGTATGTAACACAGATTCCAGAGAGGCTGGATTCAATTTTGTAGATTATCTTTTTAATTTAATATAAGTCAATATATGTGAATGGATACATATTCTACGTATTGTCATCTTTTAAAGTCGTCAGTGATATAAAATAGCATCACTAAAAATGATGACATTAAAAATGTTAAAGCTATGTTTCTGCTACACGATAAATTATCACAAAAACATAGAGATACAAAAATAAAAATGTTCTTAAACGTTTCATTTAAAACAATTAGCCTTGTCACTTTCATTTCTGTATCACAAAGTTTATCTAAAGTGTTGTTTGGTATTACGCAACTCTGTCACGGCGATATTTCGCGTCACACATTAATCACTCATGATACATTGTGTGAACGGAGCTGTTACTTGTCACCGCGTATATAATTAATACGTGCCTTATTCGGCTACGAGCGGTTCCTTAGTAACTTGATCGGCGATATTTTAGAGTAACAGCCATTGCACACTATCTGTAGAACAAGCAAGAACCTTTTGACGCTTCTCTATAACGCTATCGTCACGCCTGCAAATTCTATGAGATTTGACAGTGTGATGATTGCAAACCTTCGAAATGTTTGTGCTTACCCTACTGAATCCGTGAAAATGTCAGTCATATTGTTAATGACAGATTTAGGTACGGATAGAACTTTGATAAACAATAAGATATGCAGTATGTAGCTTATCATATAAATTGTAGGCACTAGTGCTACTTCGGATTGGAAACAGTTGAAAATAATTTCACGGATTCAACACTGACAGTGCGTAACGGCTCTTATTCGGCTCCAAGAGTAACTAGATAGGCGATATTTTAGAGTAAACCGTCAGAGATGATGCTTCGATAGTGTTTATTAGTGTTGTAATTGCTTGATATATCTAAATGTAACAAGTTATGAAGTTTTTAAGATGTCGGCTGGGTGTTAATTCGGTCGTTTTAATGGTCAAAATTTGATCGCTCTGTTTGCGTTGATGTGTATTTTTCCCTTCATTTTTGAAATTAATCATCGTCTATTTTTTATGATAACTAGTTTATTGTGACTTAAGAACTTAAATAGTTTTGTGCGGGTAGTGTTCAAAAAGTACATAAGATCTGGCTTGTCTACTTATACAGAGCTTTGAAATATAACAACCTACCTACACCTACTTGTACCTACCTACATTAGTCTGTTGTTTTTTTCTGCACCTAGAATATTACTTGAAATAAGCTTTCCAGCTACCATCCTCAAAATGTAATATTTTTAAAGATATTTTCCTATTCTAGTTGATAAACTAATACCTATTGTATCAATATTGTAGCTGAGAATATTAAAGTACTTTTTATCGCGAAATTAGTGTCAAAATACACAGCGATTCTTTACAAAGAGAAGTACCAGTCCCAAGCTCCCACAATATTTGTAGTTAACAAATTAAATTTGGACAGGAAGCAATATAAATAACGTTCTGTAAATCGCTGTTAGAGTGACCACTTCCCATGTTTTTTACATCTACCGAACTACGAACGATTCGACAACGATTATTTTAGGCATATTTTAATGTTCATCGATTACAAACACGTAGACTGTATTTCTAAAGTAGCATAGCTAGGGTGCTTAGTTATAATGGTAAACCTAAAGCGGGAAAGCCTGGGTGCTTAGTCTATGTCACATCATTTCACCAGTGCTCTTTGGGTACAACTTTTAATACTACAAAAAATATTGTATAGACTAGAGAATGACTTCGAATGAGGTCTCAACTTCTTAACCAAAATTCTTGTATTGTGATTAAAACTTGCTTGCTATATTTGTCGTAACGATATCTGATTCAAATCGTCGAGTGTAGTGCCGGTCACGTAATCAGGGCACCAATCAAACGAACAAGGAAATGTTGTGCGGTTCAATCGGATTCTTACGTAAATTATATTATATTTAGCGGTAAATATTTACGATCTTTATAATTGACTAATATTTACTGTACGCTCTACATTTTACACGTAACTGGATTTTTGTATACTTTATTATTATATATGTATATATGCGGGGCTTCACTGAATTACATCAGCTACATCTCCTATCGTGCATGTCGTAAGAGTCGACTAAGGAACTCAGGGAAGTACCCTCAGGCGATGAGCTAGCAACTTGTTGATGTTTAACGAATCGTAGCTGTAGGAGATCCTTTGAATTTCTGCAGTTCTAAGAACACAGCTGTGTAAACACACAGACTGTAGAGTTTCACTGAATAGTTCCTGCGGACGATTTCGGAACTAATATTTTTAGTATCAGCTATTATGCACTCAAACTACATCTGCTTAAACTTCAAAACCAAAGCTTAATTTTTTTTTTATTTTACAATTTCAGGAAGACCAACAGCTATTTATAGTTATAGTTAAAATTGTAGACACATAAAGCCAATAACAGATCCACACTTATACAGGGTGTAACAAAAGGGGTATGTTAAGCGAAAAGCTGTGTAAATACCTATAGAGAACCTATTTCCAAAATTTCAGCTCCAGTGTATGAATCCGAAAAAACCAGGAATGTCCATACAAGAAAAATAAAAAGATTTCGAGTCCTGGAAATGGATCTCCTAAAATTTCCTTTCTGTTACACCCTGTAGAAGCATTATGAGAGCTAATCAGGCACTAATGCACGCACAATTTTCATCAGAGTTCCACAAAACCTAACAAGCTTACTCTTACTTATCTTACTTAAATATTACTCGGTCACACACGCTGAGAGACCCTTTTGTTATTGTGACACATCACACATTACTTTTGTGAGACATAAAAATAAATTGTGCCAATATTTTTAGTTTAATGTGTATGTGTATGTTGTATTAGCAAATAAAGATTTGTCTATGTCTTTTTGTGTATTTGTATATGTAATATATATATACATACGTATTTTTATTAGTTACGAACTTCATCGAGAAACTTATTTTAAAAGTTTGCTGTCACTACATATGACCAGTTTTAACGGCTCTTGACCCCATATTTGTGTGGTTCTCTTGCTAAATTTACTTTTTAAGCTCACTATTTGTATATGTATTTTATTAAAACAATTGTATATGGTAAGCCTAAGTAAGTAATAAAAATTCTATTAGCAAGTCAATCTCTAGAATAAAGCAGAAGCAGTGATTAAAATATATAAGTAGATTCATGTAGTAGTACCTAGACTAATTCAAAGCACGAAAAAACATTTTCACACAGTTTCCATTAGCAATCCAACTACGAAAATAGCATTAATCTCGTTCAGAGTTATTTCATCGCATAAACGAGGAATAAATGTTAATGTCAAGCAATTTGTCCGTTTGTCCGGAGCTGCAACTCAATTGACCTGTCTCTAAATACAGGCACGCAGACAGACACACAGACATTGTTCACTTCACGCATTCTACTTGACACCTATATGCTTATTTGTGTGGTGCAAATCATAGGCTTTCAGCGTGATTATTTTAATTTCAAGCATGTCAGAGTTACGGAATCTGACGCTAGGTATTGCTTTGACATCATCTGATAGACATGAAGGAGAAAAAACAAATGAGTTTAAAAACAACTACTCATATATGGAATGCACCTACAGCTACGTATGTATTTATCTACGTTGGCCACGTTCACAATCTTAAAGCTCAAACAAGTGAATATTGAGCTTTAAACGCTAACATTAATATTACAATACTATCAAAATAATTATGTTTTTTGTTATGTTTATGTTTCTAATATACTTTCGAACTAAATCATATTAAGTTTAACTATATATAAACGTGAGGAAGGCTATATAAACGAGTAGAACGACTTTTAATATTTTTTCTCTATCTTGGATACATTTTCCAGTCAATAGTTTGTTGTATTTATGCCCAAAAAGGGGCGTAGGCTCACCGGCCTACCATGGACGTAGAAATAAGATTTTATGCAATGTGCGTTAATTAATTACTACGTATATGACGCCATTATGGCTCAATAATGAGTTATATAGACCAAAGAAAAATACTGCATCGATTGGTATAGACCAGTGGTTCCCAAGATGCAGTATTCATCAACTACTTTTCTAAAAAAGTAGCGCTCAAGATGTTTTCACCTAGATATGCATGTTCCAACCCTCTACGTCTTATGACTTGCATCCGGTAAGGTCAGGAGCACCGTGTGTACCGTTGTGAGTTGACCTGCGCGTCGGCACGTCCGTCAAACAGCCTGCCTAAGTGATCAGTACCGTTTACAAACAGCCGTGTGGACAGATGGGGACCTGATCCAACTCCATCGGTATTTGTTGATGGGTGTATTGGTGAAAACCAATAAAGTTCAGATGAAACCGCATCTGTGGTGTTCATATTGGTTGTTTCTATAGACACATAAGCTATAGAGCGAGCTATGATATAATCCGTAGGCACAGACATGAGTAAGCAACGTTATATGGTCGTGTTACTGTCAATCAATAGAAAATCAACACAATTTGGCTTATTCTGGGCTTTCTATTACGAAACGATACTGGCACTTAATCTATGGGTGTTCCCGTATTTATTATAATATGACGTCTTATCCATCCTTATGTTTCTTAATTCAACTTAGAATAAACTTCTGGGATGTGACGTAATATAAAAAGGCATTTCTATACTAATTTGGGATCGTGTATGTCGCGTGGTGCCGATAGAGTAGAGTTTGTACCACCCCTGCCTGCCCGTGGGTATCGTACAAGGCGATTAAGGGTTTCCGGGAGGTGGGCAGCAGCGCATCCTGTACTGACATAGTCCGAAAAAAACGGTCACACCCGCCTGCCCACGTGGGACTATGGGCCACCCCCCTGTATCAGCCTTATGGCGTGCCCTGGGGGAGGCCTGCCCAGTGGAGCAATAGGTGAAGAAGATATCAATCGATAATATTTTTCTGTTATACTATGGGCTTTAAATATCTCTTTTCAAATCGGCCCCCGATCCTACGGCATCACTACTACAAATCCCCGATTTAATTCTGGGGCTTTTGGGTATTCTTTCTCGGCGGGCTTAGCTCTGAATGAATTACCCCACACGGTTAGAGATTGTCACACTGTTGGCCTGGGGGAGATCACTACCTGTCTATGCTGTCATTTGTTTTTTCTCTTTTTTTCTTAATGTAGTTTTGTAGTTTCTTAGAGTTTGTTTAATTGCACATGACTGTTGTTAACATTTCTCTTTACTTGCTTGGCTTGCTAGGCTGATAAGCTTGCCAGAAGCATCTCTTCTTTAATGTTGTATGCCATATTTCTTTTTGTGTATGTGCAATAAAGAATAAAGAATGTTGATTTTACATCTACGATATTCACATCTGAGGTTTTCATCCGAAAACTGGACTATCGATTGGTGTTTGTTGATCGCTGTGTATTTTACATCTATACAGGTGATCTTTTTAGCGGTTGGTGCAATCAGTTACGTTTGTTTCAAATTCAAGATTCTTTTTGTCCCGTGCTATGTCGTGGATACGATAATGTTGTCACTAAGTATTTGTGCTTACTTGACAATATTCAAGGTATATTGTATGCCGATATATTTTGATTCTACGCTACATGATATAACTGGCATACAAAATTACATATAGTTTCTTTTAATATTTAACAAATCACCAACCTGTTTGTCTCTAAAAAACGATCCTAAGTTTTGTTTTTTACTTCTCAAAATGTCGAGTGTTCATAGAGTTGTTCCGAAGTTGTTCTTCGTTTGGTAAATACGGCACTAAACAATGAGTGTTGACAGTTCACCGGTGACAAGTTACGTCTCGGAGTGACCGTCTCCATCATGTCGGTAGGTATAAAGTGGAGATGTTAGAGTTAACATAGGTATGTCGCCAATAAGTATGCATACGGATAAACGTCGAAAGTACTGGGTGTAGAAGGGCAAGGAAAGGAGTTCCATTTTCTATACTTCAGCATAAACGGAATAATAAAGATTATATTAAGTCTTGACAAAACAATAAAGCCACTTGTCAATTACATGATACCATTTTCTTGCCTGTTGCATACAATTATACAATTTAATTGAAGCAAGAAATGGCTGGCATGGTCTAAACTGTCATTTTTGACCTCATACTCGTAATGGCGTGAAAATAATTGAATTCAATAATAGCTCTTTTAGTACCTCTATTATTTCCCAAAAAAGATATATCAAACACATAACGTCATAGCGATGATGGATCAACATTTCGAACCACCTGTACATAACTAGCATGCCATTACTAACAAATAAAGCCATTGAGAACTAATAGGAAAATCAACAGCGTGTGTTTGTGAATGCCACGCGCTGCGTGGGTGAGGAGGGCTTGACCCCCCCGGAGACGGTGTACTGGGAACTGGAAGTGGGCTCTAAGTGGATTGGGGCAGAGGTTGAGAACTTTGAGCATCTGGTAATTCTTATATTCTGACTTATTTCATGTATATTGAGTAAGAGTTTTAGATAAATCTGAGGATTTCGCGTTTTTATCAATATACCTATGAGTAAATGGTATGTAACCCATTGTTTTCGAAAGGGACAATAGATTAGATACTTATTATTTTATTTTTGAAATCACATTAGCTAATCTGTTGTCTGTTGGTTTACCTAGTTACCGACCAATATAATTTTCTCTCTTACTAAGCTCGGACATCTTTGATTTTATATGCAAGCCAATGCAAAATGCAAAACCAAATATAAAACAGTATAAATCCTGTACCAACCGGATAAAAAACAAGCACGAGTGTACACAAACAAATCAGAAACCTCTTCCCTCCAGCCCACCAGATGGCACCTCACTTCAACCAATAATTGATTAAGTAAACCCGGCTCCGAGAGGTCCAAGGCAGGTGGTTCATCAGCAAACGAAGCAGTCGTGTTTGAGGACCGCCCGCGAGTCAACAAGCGCAGGTGAGTGGTAACCATAGAATAATACTCGTAAGTTCCCTAGAACCCGTGATCACGCGTACTTTGAAGCAACTTTTAGTCGGTCTAATTGAACTACTTGTTTTTTTTCTTTCCTTTATGAGTTACATTCGTCCTATTCTTAGGTATATGGGTAATTGTTACAACCTAGTTGTTATACAGGGTGTAACAGAAAGGGTATGTTAAGCGAAAACCTATGCACTTACATAGCCCACAATAGAGAACCTATTTCCAAAATTTGAGAATCGAAATCACATGTATATTTTCTATAATTGTATGAACATTCCTGAGTTGTTTAGGAATTCTCCATACTATCTGGAAAAATAAACATGTGATTTCGAGTCAGAAATTTTGTGGGTAGGGTTCTTTTAGTAAGCTATTTACATAGCTTTTCGCTTAACATACCCCTTTTGTTACACCCTGTATAATACAATTCTAAAAAGTAATATTTCCCGATTATGCAGCAATCCGCGGGTTGCAAGCGCGAAAGATGCGCATCGTTTTTTGCTTCACTACTATGGTGGTAATCCGATCGTAAATCTACACATAAAGAGGAAAACTTTGTTTGTTTGGTTGTAATGAATATTTGATTTCAAAAATTCTTTCATTAATGACTCCTATAAGAATTTCTGGGCACTGGTTATTCTATGGTGGTAATCTAGTGCGATAACATATGGCTACTTTTTACACTTAACATTGCTACTTTTTATTTTTTCTGATCGTAAATCAGTAATACACTAAGGGCCTTACCAATATAAAGCTTTAAACTAAGTTTAAACTATACTTAGTTTAATTTGATATATATTTCATATATTTTGCTGTAAAAATCAAGTATCACAAGATTGTAACTTTACGCGCGGTTTATTAGTAGCAGGGTAGTTATCTACAAAGTCTTGAAGCTGAATTAAAAAAAATAACCTCAGCCGCTCTCAGAAAGGTCAATTTGTCGTAATGGGTATTTGACAAATTGATATTAAAGTTAATGGACATTTCACTGATTGACATTAAAGTAAATTTATGTCATACGGACCTCATGTCACAACCAGTGGTACGAGGAGAGTTGCGGATTCATAACTAATTATTCTCCTCCAGTTATAGTTAAATACATGTTTAACGTAACAACAGTAAAAATATATGGAGTTACCTATCTGTCTAGACTAATTTAACCTAAACAACGTGTAAAAGGTTGTTGTGATACGGGAATTGTTTACTTTATGAACCATTCATTTTATAATATATTTTAAGCAATAGTTCGAGATAGCAAACATTCCTGTCTCTACTACGGTGCGTATACATATGCAGAAACATTGAAAGGCTGTAAAACTGACTTGTTAGTATGTCTTAGAGACTTACTAATGCTAATTTTGTATTAGTTGCGTGTAACTGTTAAAGTAAACATACAAACAACGGACTCGGACATTATGGCACTTGGGTGGGAATTTCCCAAAAAAAAAAATTAAGACTGAGCGAAGCCGAAACGTCACTGTGCTGAAGCTCGGTACGAAGCAATAATCTATTTACGGTGACATTATATTTGTTCTCTGTCATACTAGAGACCGCTGCGTCTTCTTTTTATTCTTTATCTTATTACAATTCTTTTTATTCATTCTTATATGTTATTACACAAACAGTAGGTAAATATTGCTTCGCATCGCGTTTCGTTACGGGTTAGTTAATTAGTGGTTGCGTTTCGGCTCAGAATTTTGGCAGAATTGCCCCCTGAACACGTGTCATACAGTTAGCCTGTTTCGCTTTGTACAACATGCAGTACATTGTTATGATCCTTCGACAAATGGAACCATATCTGTGGTACTGCATACTATGAAATTGTTTATCAAAGTGTATTTCTTAAATCAAGTTATTTTACACATGGTGTGTAATTTGCACACTTTTGCCCAACCTCTTTGAAGATAAATGGGCGTGACAGTATATGATACAAATGCACTTTTTTATTTGGTAACCAGACACACCAAAATGAAGATGAAACATATCGATAACAAAGCCTATATATTCTTTCAAATTTTCAGCTACTCTGATATTGCATTTGTAGTAGGTACAATATATTTTTTTTTCGGTCTCTATCGAATCTATACAATGATATGGAAAATAAGCCCGGAGTCAAAGTTGTTTAGTGACCCCTTCACGACCCGGCGACCGGACGGGACTCTATCCGGCTGCGCGGACGCACGTACCATACTAATGCTGCCGGCAAAGTAGTCAATGTTTGTACTAAGACTAGGTACCTACTTCTGCATTGTATGCCATTTTTAACAGACAGGCTTGAAGCTGAAATCTTTTTAGAAAAAAAAAACTTTAGTTCGTAGCTTTTATCAGTTTCTAGTTACAAATATGAAGTTATAGACATCATTCATCCACATTGGGAGACTATAGAAATGCCAAGCAATGACAAAGTTAAACTACATATACATATACAATTTTGAACTATTTAGAAAATATAATGGTATTATATTCTTTCGTGATCATAAAATCTGCACTCGTAATATTTAACCTAAAATCTTTTCACATTTAAATCCTTAAAAACCGCTTAGTACGCTGTGACTTCACATTTCTTTGCCTCTTAACCTCTAAATATAAAGTGGAATATTTTTTGAGGCACGTTGAGTTTTAAAATTCGATCGTGGTAGTGTTTTCTCCAGGGTCGGGCGTGAATCGCAATTAACCTGCATTAGCATCGACCGACGACCCGCGGTCCGACCCGTGGGGAACAGGTTACGGGATAACAGCGGGGAATACAAACAAAATCTTGTGGTCCAAGTTACAATCTATACAAGATTTATGCATAATCAATAATATGCAGGGCGTAATAAAAGGTGTAGGTTATGAAAATAGCTATAAAGAACCTATTTACTAAATTTGAGAGTCAGCTACTTGTTTATTTTTCCAGATCAAATCAGGAATGTGCATACTACAGTCTTGAAAAATAAACATGTGATTTTGAGTGTAAGAAAATTTTTGTTGATAGGTTCTTTAATAGTGGGTTACTTTTATAGCTTTTCATTCGATTTAACATATTATTTCGTTGCAGTTTTTATTGGATTTTTTACAAAAGGAGAATGGGCAGGCATTTTTTATTTTTTGGACATGATTCAGTCAAGAAGCAGTAGTATTGACAAATATGAATTACAATATCTTCTTATTGTATTCTTTCTACATACCACTCCGTTACGAAAGTAAAAGCCCTGATGTTTTTCCTATGTGTCATGTATATCTTCCAATATTTATACTAATCTATTTAGTTTTACTATGTGTGGCGATTTACTATATCTATAAATTTGATAATTTAAGACCTGTCTAAAATATAATAATATTTGCATCGATGTCATGAGAATTTTAATTCAGGTACCCTGCCTGATTGAAGGAAGGGTTATGTTTGTAACGCCCGTGCCCGTAGTCGTCTTTGACTTGTACCACAGACAAATTGCCTTCAGAAGCGGTTTAAGGAGTCACAGAATGAGAATGCTCGATCGCCACTTTCAAATTTCTCGGTATAGTGTAAGGATTTATTTTGTACAATCATTAAAGGTTTATTGTTGTTTATTTGAGTGCAGTTACTTGTATTTGTAAACTAAAAAAATATTGTCACATTTAAACCTAGTACGAGTATGTATGCCTAGTACCTTCATCTGTACCTATACTTACTAGAAAGAGGATAATGAATTAATCTATACACTTGGTTTGACTCGGAAGATTATTGACCTAAAATTTACATACCGATTTAGAATTGAGTTACATTCATACATACAGGGTGGAAGTGACAGCCTTTAATAATTAAATACTGAAATGAACAAGTACTATTGTGTTGAGTCATACGATAATGTTATTACTCGCAGGAAATGTATTTTTCATTTGACTATCAGTAATATTTTCTCTGCGCGGCAAGTGTATCGGGCGATCATATGACTAATTAAATGGGCTTATTGGTCATTGTGACACATTTCTGTTTTTGAGATCAATTGTGACTCTAGGGTTGATCAGTTATTTGAACTTTTTTGAGGTCAACTTTTTTTTTAAAATTATCTTTTGGTTAAAATTATTTTAAAGTAATTTTAATTATTCGTTTTAACGAAAGAAAATATGAAAAAAATGTCGGAAAATTTTGGAATTTTCCTGCGAAAATTCTTAGTGCTTTTCGACTTAGAATCATGGTCTGAAGTCATGGTATCAACAATTGCCTGGCTGTCACATACACCCTGTATACACCACACCGCTGTATTCCCGAAATCTCACAGCCCCGTTTAACATATAGGAGACTGATGTTATCATTAGTGATAAGTTGCTAGCTTATCGCTTGAGAGGAATGTTCAAGTTCCTTAGTCGACTCTTACGACATGCACGGAAGAAGATGTAGCTGATGTATTCTAATGAAGCTTCGTATCAGCGCAGGAACAGTTACTCTCATATTACTGACATTTAAGACAGTTAAATGGCAGTACTAACATTTAAAAAAATTAAAAGAAAATAATAATTGTATCTTAATGTTAATTTTATCATAGAATCAATGTCACCAAATACACAAACAGAAGCGTAAGCATAGCCTAAAATCGGTTACCGAAAAATTTCTACGAAAAAAAAAACAGTTAAGTTACTGGAATCGAAGACTGGTTCCAAATGCCAGGGGTCCCCAACCTTAGCCCGGTGAATCAACATTAGCATGGCGACCTGCGTCTCACGACCTCTTCGACCCTGACCTTCCACTTGGCTTCGAGACGAAAAATTCTACGTTCCATCGACTGAGGAAAATTTAGAGACGTAATTCTGTAAAGATGTTGGAGACATAAAAGGTTGGTAATGAAGGTAAATATATTGTAAGTTAAATCGGTGGCTTTCTTTTATCCTTAGCTTAGTTAGATTATATAGTTCATTATAAGTTACAAAAACCCCAAAATAACAAAGAATTTAGAAGATACCATTGTAAGAGCCTTAGGGATAGGTATGTACTCTACAAATATTATTACCTATAGTATTTATTTACATGTTCTTAACCCTTTTAAATCAAAGAGCTATCTTGGATTGACTTATTGCCCCAATAAGTTCGTATTCCTAGCTTCACTAGCTTCATAATATATCACCTATACCTACTTCTATTTATTTTATCTCTCTTATTTCGATGACAGAGGGGGAAAGAAGTAATTTATGCAGGTGTCACTGTAGAGTTACTATCTGAAAAAATTACAAGCCAGAAAAAATCAAGTTTTCTTCGTTTTCTAAAGTTAAAGATTTTGAACTTTCTTCTTTAGTTTAATCAATTGTTTTTACAAAGCTTGCTACGCTATGTATATAAATTAGGATATGTATTACTTCGAAATCAACAAAATCAAATGCAATGTTTCATTTCGAAAATTCGTTAACATTTCAATTTTGTAACAAGAGCAGTTACACCACAATAGTTACATACACCATTGTTGTGCTCATGCGCACCGACAATAACTTCATCCCTATTTTACAGTGCTACGGCCGTTCGTATTGTCGCGATTTCCTGTAAAAAAAGCCCTTTGGAGGTCAGGTACCTGTGTTCAAACTCAAAATGGTCAGGTAAAGTAATGTCCCTTCTGGGAATGTAATTTAAAGTGAACTCATGCCTTGTTTAGATGAGGGTAGTTAAATAATAGTTGGGCCATAACCTTCTTTTTTTTGAAGTTGGGTAAAATGAATTGCATGACTTGCATCATAAACCGGGTCCGATTATGAGTAAAGTATGCTTGTCTTTTGCAAAGGGTTGACAGATGGATGTTAGATTGCACCTCCTCACATATTGAATTTAATTATTGAGTAGGTACTAAGGAATACTGATATTTTTTATCCAATCTTCATATGTAAGTAATACACAAGTTAAATATTAGATAATATAAAAAATAGAAGAGATAGAAACATATACAGAAGTTCGTTTCGATCAAGTAGGTATCTACGTTGTTTAAGAAACTTACATTTACGTATTTCTTACAAAAAATATAATTGTAATTATTACAGCAACGTTCTTTATAACAGTAAATATTTGCAAATGCGATACATCACACTAAAATACGAGTATGCAAAAGATTTGACAACATTCCTCCCACAGTTTCCATGAAAAGCATTGTGTTTGGGGTAGTTTAATTGTTACTCCATCCTTTTCTAACTTGACATAAAGTCGTTAAAGCTGTCCTTTTCTAAGGGTGAGTAAGGGGTAGGGGGTGAAATAGCATCGTTATTCTTTTTTGGGGAATTTTAGCGTGACAAATTTTTTTACACTTTGCAATCGACAGGCAGGTTTAATAAAAACGTTGAGGGATTGGTTTAAACTTTAACAACTACAGTGTAATTGAAGATAATGTAAGTGAAGAATTGGAAAAGATTCTTAAACTATACAAAAAGGAAAAACATAACAGAATTTGTTTGTTATGTTTTTCCTTTTTGTATAGTTTAACAATCTTTTCCAATTCTTCACTTACATTATCTTCAATTACACTGTAGTTGTTAAAGTTTAGACTACTTACATGGAACTAGAAATGGGAAACAAAAAACATCAATATTACAGAACTGCTGTTATCTATCTGCCAGTATTGATTGATATTGCAATCTATAGGTATATGAACAACATTCTTCCATTGCTGTCTTATTTTGTGACTAATCAGTAACAGACATAATGTCTCAGCGGACATAATAAAAGATGTTTAGAGTCTACACGTATACAGGGTGTAACAAAAAGGGTATGTTAAGCGAAAAGATATGTAAATAGCCCACTGTAGAGAACCTACTCAAAAAGTTTGAGACTAAAAATCACATGTTTGTTTTTCTAGATAGTATGGAGAATTCTTAACCGTCTCAAGAATTTTCATACAGTTTTAAAAAATAAACTTGTGATTTCGAGTCTCAAATTTTATGGATAGGTTCTCTATAGTGGGCTATTTTCATAGCTTTTCGCTTAACATACCCTTTTTGTTACATCCTGTATTTGTTCCACAATCCTGTACAGAATTATTGAGTTTTATATAATTTTGTGCAACACACAGAGGCTGATCTGATGCCGGTTGAAAGTAGACAGCTGTCAAAAGTCGAATGTCAGGTAGAAGACTTCCGAGGCTTCTAAGATTTGCTATCGTTGTTAGCATAGGTGCTAACACATAACATATAGCCAATACCGCCGTAGGTAGAAAGCAGTTTAGCACATACTCTGTTCTCTGTAAAATTATTTCCCGAAATTCCCTCAGAAATACGGAAAATAAAAATTCAACGGTGTACGCGAACGAATTCGAGAGCGACAGCATAACGTGTATGTTAGCGACATTTTTTCAAATATACCTTTTAAAATGTCCCGTTATCCGTGCAACAGGTAGATTGCGGTAGGTTCGTACCATACCTTTGTACCTTGACCAAATGGTGCCCAGCATTCAATATATTGTTTGACCAATGACCATTTCTATAATCCGCTTTTTGCATCCCTGGCGAACCACCGACAAAGAAATAAGCCCTAAGGGTTGGTAGTTAAAGGCTTTATTTAAATAGTTTTACGATTCACTATTGTCCAGGGGTTGGTTTGGGTCGTACTCGTACCTGTTCAAACATGAAAGTAAGGGATGATTGAAAACGCATCTATGGCTCCATCGGATTGTGAGAATAATACAAAGTTACTTCTGGATTTGTTCCTATGAATATTGTTTTTTTTTGTAAATATGTACAATACTTAATTAGGCACTTAACCATAAATTTAATTACTTCTTTGATTATAACAATACTATATAGTATTGTAATAGTTTTTGAATTACCTCAGTAATTTTCAATTTTCGAACTCTAATTTTATATATATACAGGGTGTTACAAAAAGGGTATGTTAAGCGAAAAGCTATGTGATTAGCCCACTGTAGAGAACCTATCCACAAAATTTGAGACCCGAAATCACATGTTTATTTTTCCCGATAGTATGGAGAATTTTTAAATATCTCAAGAATTTTCATACAATCTTGGAAAATAAAAATGTGATTTCGAGTCTCAAATTTTTTAGATAGGTTCTCTATAGTGGGCTATTTACATAGCTTTTCGCTTAACATACCCTTTTTGTTACACCCTGTATATAGGGGCTACCATGAACTCTTAAAGCAGGGTTGTTTCCACCGTGGAAACGAGATGTCGCTATACAATGCTGATAGCGGCGTTTCGCTTCTACGCTAAATACAAAATGTACTTTAAGAAGTCACAATAGTCACAATAGTCTCTCTGTGTAAAAATAAAAAATACTAAGTTCACTCTGAATTATACAGCTTACTATAAACTATTTTATGCAAGGAGTCTTATTTTAAGATATTAAGTATTCCATCTTATTGATAGGAAATCAATGGCGCTTATAAATAAATATAGGCTAAGATAAATTACTGCTAAATATAATAATAAAATAATAAAAAGTATAATTTTTCAAATACTTAAAGGCAGTTTACGTTTCAACTTATCACAAGGGAAAAAATCGGCAGTTGTCCTTAATATCAAAATATAACCTTCATTAAATGTAAAATTAAACTAAATAAATATTTTATATCAGTTCATTAAACTTTTGATCTAATGAAAAGGGTTATTAAGAAGTGTATTAATATTTACGTCCGACGGTGACCGTCCTTGTAAAAGACATCAACGAAAGTACAACGCCTTAATGTTTAGTTTCTAAATAAATAAATATACGAGCTGTCAAGTTATTATTTTGAGAAAAAATATTATTTATATTCAATAATATAGCATTTATACAATTTTTTTCTGTGGATAAGTCATTTGTCTTGTCTGTAAAGCGTCCCTAATATAATTAAATAAATAATTAATAATATTGTTAGACCAACTATGGAATAAATAACTAAAAAGATATTGAAGATCAATAATTCAAATTTTCTACTTACGGTCTTCTAAGTCTTCTTCGTAATCTGAAAAATACTTTTCCTCCTTTAAATTCTGGTTTTCCGGCTGCTGATAGAACCTTTCAGACTTAATATACATTTTAAGGTACATCACATCAAGTAATAAGTGCACAGATTGTCCTAAACGCGGTAATATATTTTTGTATCTATCACTGTTCAGTCACATTAATAAACGCAAACGTAAAGTAAAAGCACTAATAAAAATCCAATTAAATTGTCAACAAAATTGTAATTGTAACTTCGAATTGCGTCCACTACGATATCCACATGGGATGTCCTTATTCAGGGACATGGTAGTCGATCTAGTTTCGATCGTGTCGCTACGTTCTCGTATCGACGCGCGTTCAGACCGAGTCGCGATCGCGCACTGCCGTAACCTGTAGGCTTCGGACCTTTGACAAAAAAAAAACAGACAGGTAGTCGAGGCGGCCCGCGAATTGATTCCGTTGTCCTTTTTACTTTGGAACGCAGTTGCTAATATTATGCTATTATGTACTTATTTTTATTATGTTCTCTGTATATTAGATGGTAATTGAGTATGCAAGTTTTGTAATTACTTATTAAGTATTATCATTCATTTCATACTAATAATGGTTCATTTCATATTAGATAATGATGATAAATCCTTAATATTACAAGTATGCATTAATCTCTAGATTTTTTATAACGATTTTCACACAGTTATTTAGGTACTTATACCTATATACTACTTACATTAATTGGACATACCTACATAATACATAGTCGATAGTCGTAAAAACTCGTTTTGCGGTAAATAATTAAGTATATGTTTATTTATCATAGGTTATTTAAATAGACACTATTACTACTCGTGCAGGTATTTTTAAAACTGAACATTGAACTTTAAACGGTTAACAGATCGATAATAAACATTATTCATAAATATTAGAATAATAAATATTATTAAATTGTGGATAATCAAACATGCTCTCTTCATTAAAATAATTAAAAAATAATGAATAAGTACTTAATATAATATAATGAATAAGTAAAGTTTGTTTGGTAAATTATGAGTATTATTTATTAATAACTATGAATAAACATAGTTACACAACTTGTTACTAAATAGTATTAAGTGGTCTAATAAATAAACATAAATAATAAATTATAAAGTATAACAATATAACCAGATCCACATTTTATTCAAATATAGCTTAATAAATTATTTATACACATTATAGCTACCGAATTACTAATAATATGGATATTGTGGTAAAATTATAATGGCGGCGCGTGGGATGGACCTGCCATGAGGTGTTTAAAAAAAGGTATTAGTTAGGTGAATAAAGTAAGGGCTTTACTTATAAAAAGCTTTAAACTAGGTATAAGCTATACGCAGTTTAACTTGACAGAGTTTTCATATATTTTGCTGTCATGTATAACGATTTCTTCTATGCTGCTCTGGGAGTGGAAAAAAAACGTATAATACTACAGCTGCTCTCTTCCCGGGCATACTGTACAAGTCAGTAGAGGGACAAGAGGGTCTTGGTGTTTTGTAGGCGATGGGCTGACCACCTGTCACTCTAACCAAACTTGTACATCTCAACTATACCCTCAAAATTGGTCAGAAGTGGCACCATGTGGTCCTATCGGCCCTTGGTGCTCTGCTTACCCCGTAAGGGATAAAGGCGTAATTATATGTATGTGTGTATGTATAAAGAAGATATAACTTTACGTGCTGTTTATTAGTGGCCCCGTTTTATGAGTATATTTAATACTTATCTTGAGTATTAATAGTTAATAGAAAATGTATTTATATGAATTGTGAACATACGTGTGTGGAGACAAAACTACGGAAGTTGAATTTTAGGTATTTTTATTTATAACCAATAGATACAATAAAACAAATTAGTAATTTTGGTTTTCTGACTAATTTAGAATTTATGAGCAACGAAGAGTTATCTAAATTATTTGGCTCTTTATTTTATTATTTCTTTATTCATTAAAATATTCACATTCTTTATGGTGCTTAAATAACTCAGGTTTAAGTTGAACTATTGAGTGCCTTTAGTCATTCGAGTCTAGTCTAGATCTAAAAAAATAATTATAACTGAAACGAAAGCTGTCCTAATGCTATAATTTATTAGCTTTCATATGGGGAAATAAAATTAATAAAGTATATTTATACCTAGGGAGTTAAGACAATCGATCTATCATAGATTAAATAGGTAAATCTTAACGTACTACAACCATCATACATATGCCAACTTTAAAAAACATCCAAACATACAATCTTATCAACATTTACCTCGAATAATATTAGTAGATACATAGAAAATCCACAAAGTAAGAACATTTGTTAATTTATACAGGGTGTTAACGACATTGTAATGAAAACATAAGAGTCGCCAATATTTCCTATATTCACTTCCTGGTTGGCGATGAAAGCTTTTAAGCGCATTAAAATAGAAGCTTATCAAAATATGTGTCGTTAATAAAGCCATAAACTTTGAACTTCATCAGCCATATGACCGTAAACTGCCGTCTTATTTATGATATTATTATAAAGTGCAAAATAACCATTAAGAATACTATTTTACACCTTAATGTCGTTGTTTGACACTTTATTGAATACGCTTGACAATGAAACTTAAATATATTTATGCTCCATTATTTGGAAACTAGTTTTATGAGTTTAAATACGTGTATTCAAAGAAACAAGTCTAACATTTTAGGAAAATGGGCAGTTATTTTATATTTATGTATTGTCGCTGTTAAAAATAAAATAAACATTGATATAAATATATCCTAAACTATATCTAAATAGGTAATCTTAAAACATACCCACCGATGATAAATTTTCGACATTAAAGTATTACTCGTACAGGTAATCTAATATTTCATTTCTAAATTGTTTTAAAATTAAATTAGTAATACTTTACGCAAATATATTTATATATAACTGAATGTTGCAGACATTAGGTAAATTTTCACATAGTACTTATTTAAGTTTGATTAAGTTTGTAGATATATAGGTATCAGCTAATTTTATAGTTTTCTTTATGAATACTGTGACTATTAATTCCAAGCTAGTCAGTTAACTTACAACATCCGACCATGGCGTAACAGAAACTGGGTATTTAGAATTTCCCAATCTAATCCAGATCGAGATACAATGGTCCATGGACCCTAGGAAAATGGTCCCTATATGGTCACGTGTAACATACCTTCGGACTTGCTGTCTCCCAAACCGAAGAAACCAATATGGTAAGTTACAATTTACACTTGGGTAAGGGTGATAGGCGAGCGACAATTACCATACTTATGTAGTCAAATTAAATACATACGGGTTGGTGAAATTACATATTCTACACTATTAGTATAATGCGACACTGCGAGAAAGGCCATGTATGTGTGTAGGTAAGGATGTCGATAAAATTTATGTTTCTTATGAATTAACTAATGACGTCTAGATATTGACCCTTGAAAGGAACTTAAAATTCGGATACAACGATTGGTGCGCAAAGAGAAGATGTTAATGTCGTTTTTATGCTATTTACCAGACTATCGACCTCTACTCGACCGTGTAGTAGTACATCAAAAGCTAAAAAGTACATAATTTTCCCGCCCAACCAAATTCTAAATTCATTTTAAGTATTCAAAAGAAAAATCATCCGCTCCAAACAGCCATGTAATTAAAATTAAGTCGGCGTAGCCCTCATTGTCTATGGATTAGCATTGAGAAGGTCGCTGCGTAGGCTAGGCCGGAATGTAGTGCGGCCGGAGTCCATGGCATTTCGGCTTCCGTAACACTCGAATGTATTATAGAGCTGGATTTATGTTGAGGCTGTTTGCGTTGATATCCTTTACTTGTAATTATTTCTTTTTTAAAATTATAATTTGTTGTGTAAGTACTAGCCACAAATTTAACCTATTTAACTTACCTAATTTTCGAAACAGGAAGTGGTATTTACCTGTAAATAAAATGAGCATTCTTAATTATTTGTTAAATAAAAAATAAACTTTATTTAAAAATAAAAAATAAAATTAATATAATGGCTAAATTTTACGATTTTCATGTACTGGTACAGTAATATTTTATTAATGTGATTATGAAGTCATCTTTCTAAAATAACTTTCAGAAAACCAGTATTTTAGTTTTCCTATTCCTTGGAGTTTTCATTTTGACCTCATGTTATATAATAAGGTAAAACAGTCAAATGCCAATCGTAAAAAACCCATTAACTCTACATAAGAAAATGTCGACCTAACCCTAACCTAATGGCGAGCAGTAGCAGTCATTTTGCATCGATCATTTTAAAACTCTATAATAAGGTTCCATGTAGAAAAATTTAACTAATAGGTAGTTTGGCCCGCCACAATTTAACAACTATATCAGTAAAAATCATCAAATAACCACGTTTTATTTTTTCTTACCTAAACAGTGGGGTAAGCACGAACCTTTTTACGTGGCGGCGTAACGCGACTCGCTAGCAAAATCTATGTAATTTGACAGTTTGACGCTAGCGTTACGGACTATCGAGTGGTTTGTGCTTACCCCACTGATGAGTATAAATAACGTGTATAGGCTATTTGAAAATGGAATAGAAAAGTATATTATGAACCCAGATACCAAATCCCTGTATGAACCTATAGAATAGACATAAAAATATGTATAAACAAACAAGACATTTCCCTCACTAGTCCCTCAAAATAATTAGCACTAGATTTAGATAGTAACACAGTCCACTACTTCGCCGTATGAAAAAACTACTTAGCCGTCTAAATTAACTATGTTAGTATCTCCTCGCTATTATATTAATATAGTATCATGGTTATTTATCAAAATATTCAATTAAAGTACTAAGTATGCCTCCCTCCATTAGGATATTTTATTAACCATAAAATTGCTTTCGTGAACACCGTAATTATGGACACTTACTGCTGTGTTCGCTTTATTGTTATTGATGGTATATTAGTTAGGTTTTGTTAGTTTGATTGTTGTTATATTTTCCCTAGCTATAAATATCATTTTGAATCGAATTTCTGTTGTGAATTTGTTTTGATATTAGAACATCTCAATGTCGTTTGATCTTAATATTTTACAAGATTCAGTGCTACTTATAAATCTTGTGTAAAGTTTATAAACCCGATAAACACGACATTTGTCAGCGAAATATATAGAAAATCTGTCAAATCAAACAGTGGTTAGCCTAAATAATGCTTATTTTTTTTTGCAATACCCACGGTTTATTAATTCAGCTTTATGTAAAACTTACAGAACAGTTATGATAAAAAATTGTAAAATACTTATACGGATTTATCTTGGATTGTCTACATCACAAATTGACTACATTTGATATTTTATTTGAGCTTAAAGCAAGTAGGTAAGTCAGCTTAACTAACTAACTACTACTACCCATACATAATGAGTATAGCACACAAATCTTCAACCAGGTAAAATCTGTAAGGGAACAAATAGAGAACGTAGGATTACTACCACAATAGCAGAAGAGAGAAAGTTGCGATTAAAATATGATATGAGAAAGTGGATACATTTTTAAGTTTATGCAGTGTTAATTACGTGGAAGCTAAACATTTCTATCTATTCATAGCGATCGTAACTGTATAAAAGTTAGAGGATTTAGTGATAATTGGTAGCGTATTAACTGCCAAATCCAGATTATGTAACATTGGCAAATGGGGGTCGGACTTGGGCCGTCCTATCTATAATATAAATTAACTACATTTGATATTTTCCTATAACAGTTACTAGTACAGTGCGTATGTAATGAAATAATGTCCAAGATGATGTGGCCAATCTTGTCACTGATGGTTAGAAATACGTCTCTCCTAGCCTGATATGTGATGCTGGTTGCTCTAACAAAAAATACGGTACCGCAGTATCGTAAATATTAAGGTTATCTAATGCCTGATATAGCAGATAACATACTAATACTATTACAGGAACTTACCGAATATACGATTCAATTCAATATTGTATTTATTAACAACTTAGCAATTCAGTAGCAAAATGCGTTAGCTCACAGCAAATTGCTAAACAACAATAATACTATGTGAATTATGGCAATAAATTTTGAATCATACAACTCAGAAAGAGTACAAAATAAAAACGGTGGAATAAGGTGCGAATTATAGCTCATTTGTGTTACTAGACATAAAGTTTACTACTATTTTAGTAGACTCTATTATATAGACATATATAGACATTGATATCCGACTATTATACCTTTGCAAGTATTCCATACAAAATGAATGAATGATATGTATTATTAGGCCTATCATATCTTTATGACTTCTATTAATAAAGCAATCTTGCTCATATAAAGTTACCTTAAAAGATATGCTTGAATCGTTCAGTAGTTGGTTTATGGAGTTTTATGTGACTTTTGCCGTAGTACCAACTTACTGATTTTTTTAATTTATAGTGCTTAGTGTTCGCAGAAGTATATTAGTTAGGTATTTTAAGGACCTACACACCACACTCAGGTTTTATGTAACAATATTCGTAAGAATTTTTAAATTTTGAAAACATTTTGCTTGTACACAAAGAAAATGTCGGAAAAATACATTATTTCCAAGGAGGTCCAATCTAGTTTTATACCAGAAATGATATAAGGTAAATTTACAGTTATCTACAATTTATGCGGCCCTACGCCCTCCAGCTACTGGGCTGTACGCTGAATTATTGTCATTTAGAAAATACTACTAATAAATATTGAACAACGCTAGAGGCTTGACTAATAATTAAATAAATATACTCTATTTATTAGCCTGTAGATCAGGGATTCCCAAACTTTTTTTCTCATAGACCCCTTTGGACCTCGTGGACCCCCTACAGGCCCACACCACATACAAATTAATTGTGAAGCCCCATTTTGTCACGCCAACGTAGATCCTTATCGAATCTCCTGTGGACTCCTTTGGGAACCACTGCAGTAGATGTACATAACTCGAGAATACATTATTATTAGAAGTATTTTGGTTCAACAATTGCAGGATGTAGGTAGTCCATAATATTTCCTAAACGTTAAATTACATAAAGTTACTTGTAAAGTTTATTAATGTTACTGTCACGTCGCCAACATTAAAACTTGCATTAAATCATTCAAGTTGAAAGGTTTCAGTAACATACAATATACTTTATATGGCATTTACATCGCAGTTTCAACTTTATACCACTTGCAAACGACATGATTTGTGCAGTAAACCCCTTTGGTGGTAGATGCCTATTCTTCACAAAGTTGGTTAGACGTCTGACCTGCGCCCACGCATTGCCAGGTCGGTACCAATATCAGTGACTATTAGGAACAAGTCTAAACTGTTAGCCGACATTCTCAATGTGTCGTAGAATTACAGACGAAGCATATTTTAGACGTACAATCTAAGTTAAGTCATTGCAAAGTTTGAAGTTTTATAAAAATACGTTATTGCTTCTTTGATTAGATTGATAACAAATTTGTGCTGGAATGTTTAGTTCCCAAATCTAAGTAGAGCTAGTTAGACAAGTATGAACCAAAGTAAAACCTTTTAAATGCTTTCTATTTTACCATAGAGGAATAAGATGTCATAGAGTGCTAATGTCATACTGTTTCGATGCACCATTAGACTTTAGAGAGTAGTATATTCTTTGATTAGACTTTTCGGTGCTTGGGTTTTAGAGTTTCATAATAATTAGTGGTTTCACTAATGAGGATCCACGGTTGTTCGAAACTTGACTAGTTTTTGATTTCGGATTTAGTATTGCTATTAGTGTTAGTTAGTTAGTTTAATGTACTACATTACTAATATACGAGTATTGTAACGTATAGTAATGCCTGTAATGATAATGGTGTAATGGTGCATCGAAACTATTAGTATGACATTAGCACTCTATGTTTTTTTTAAATATTTACACACTACACAACACATCAACCTAGTCCCACATTAAGATCCCTAAGGTCTTGTGTCGTGGGAATACTAAGCAACGGTATATAAATACTTAGATAAGTATAGAAACATCCATCAAAATCGAAGTATGGAAACAAACATCGATATTCATCATATCAATGTTTGCACCTACCGGGATTCGAACCCAGGACCTATGGCGTCGCAGGCAGGGTCACTACCTACTAGGCCAATCGGTCGTCATCTTATGTCTACAATATAGACTCTACATCTTATTCCTCTATGTATTTTATACTTTAGCACTTTAGCACTAAACATCTGACTGCTCTATGCTAAATGTAGGATTTCAGATCTGGCTATACCATTCTTGGGTACACAGTTGAGTCCTATTTATGTTTTGCACTTTCATGAACGTTGTTTTTTCATTTTATTTGGAAAACATACAGCCTTAACAATTAGGTGAGTTTTTAAGACTAAATTGACTTTTGAAAATTCTTTTTTATCGTCTTGCACAACAGACTGTATTTCAATTCTCGATATAATGTGGAATAAAAGTCCTTGGCTATCGATTCCACTAGCACTATAAGGTCCGTGATTCACAGCTGACGTCATACTGCACCACGGTTCAAATGTCAGACTACAACCACGACGCCACCCACGTGCGATTTGACATTATGTCTGGTTCACAACGGTTGACTTGGTTATTCAATAAATTTTATTTGAAATGAATTTGGTAAAGTTAGTTTAAATATCTTCTAAGGTAAGGAAACTAAACTTATACTTACTTGACCGCATAAATTTAGATTTGAATAAATTAACGTAGCATGCAGTGTCGCTATTTCTTTATACAGGATGTAACAGAAAGGGTATGCTAAGCGAAAAGCTATGTAAATAGCCCACTATAGAGAACCTATTTCCAAAATTTGAGACTTGATATCACATTTTTATTTTTCAAGATTATATGAAAATTCCTGAGATATTTAAAAATTCTCCATACTATCGGGAAAAATAAACATGTAATTTAGGGGATCAAATTTTGTGGATAGGTTCTCTACAGTGGGCTATTTACATAGCTTTTCGCTATACATACCCTTTTTGTTACACCCTATTATAAACAGAACAAGTGTTTTAATGTTCGAGCTATTTATATCTTAATTTACGCCTTTAGGCTATAACTTTATTAATACGGTCGATATTCGATCATATTAGATTACTTAAGCTATCATCATCACATATCACATTTGCTGTCCTTATCCCATTAATGTGGTTGTTTCTTAACCCATATTGCCAAGGGTTTGGCGTTTATTTTACAGCCGGTTGCCTACCTGACACCCATCCTCCTCGGATATTAGACGACTGATTGGTGTAGTGGGTAGTGGCCCTGCCTGCGACGCCATTGGTCCTGGGTTCGAATCCCAGTAGGTGCAAACATTGATATGATGAATATCGATGTTTGTTACCGTCCGAGTCATGGATGTTTCTATATGTACTCGTATTTATTTATATATATACCGTTGCTTAGTACCCATGACAGAAGACCTTAGGGATCTTAGTGTGGGACTAGGTCAATGTGTTGTGAAGTGTGTGAATATTTATTTATTTTTGTAGTTACGTGACAATTTTAGATTTAAAATCCATACATGAAATGAAATTTAGCGGTACAGGCCAGTGACTGGGCTCGAACCTACGCCTACCGAATAAAAGGCACATATTAACCATTGGGCTTTCACCACTGCAATTATCATTTTTTTAGAGATAAATTACTTATATTTTTATTTTTTAGTCAAATTCTTCGCTGATCTGTACCAGGCGTTACCGAGTGAGTGGGATTTCAAAATGGAGATATCTTCATTGTTTCATATTATTTGGTTTGGTATGAGTCAACCTTTACAATTTTAATAAATATTTATCTTTGGCAAGATCAAGAAAGGTTATAAGTAGATTAGTCATAATAAATGACAATAATAATATGTAAGTATATTAAGGTAAGCTGTTAAATTTTAACTGCATGAATATGAAATGTCCTCTATTGAATGTAGGTGATATACCTAACCTCGTATATATTTTTTTTGTTTAGTTTATCCCGAAGGAAGGGGAACTAAGCCCATACAGCCATTGTCTTTAGTAAATGATTTCTGAATTTATGATGGATAATAATGATGATGATGAATGGAAACGTCGGGAAAATCCTCAAGAACAAGTGTAAAGTTAGTCAAAATGAAAAATTATTGCAGAAACAACTTACATGCGCCTCATGAAGAGATCGTAATCCGGCTAAAGTTTTACTCGGTTTACCTGCGTATAAAACCATGCACACGCACTAGATTCACAGCACAAGTAATCCAAATATAACTTATCTACAAGAAAACATCACTTTACGGACACATGCAAGCCATTTACAAATAATTTTTGATTTTCACAAGAAAATTACACCTGCACCCTTCCCGCCGAATCCCTAACCTCGTATAATGAACATTGTCCAGTCCATATTAGGTATTAATGGAAAAAATTCTTCAATTAACACATCTAACTGTGACAGATAATCCATATATATTTCTGTCATAAATAGTTAGAATTTAAGTAGATATTTAATTTAATCGTGGTTTTTTTTTGGTCGTCAGCGTTCCCGAAAACTACGGAATCTCCTCATCGTCACGATTATTTTTTCCATGGAAACATACCTGGGAAGTGTCTGGTTTCCAAAATATTCGGGTCCAAAGTTGAGTAAATAGACTGCGTTTTTCTGCATGCACATTGACGCATGTAGCAAAAATTTTTCACGAGAAATAATTAATATCTGTCTATGAATAAACTAGCATAAACACTGGACACTATAAATTTCGCCCGATCAAGAAATAAAAAAAATAAAAAAAATTACATCGTTTCCCAGCATTTTTTGGCATAAACTTACTTTATTTGATGTAGGTATAGAGTACGTACCCTTCGTTAAGGGTGGCAACGAAAAAACACCCTGTATGACCTAAGCGGACTTTACTAAAATACTTTAATACTGTTTTTAGGAGTAGATGCTAACTAATTCTCTTAAGATACGATATCAAACCATATAAAACATATCAATAAAGAAAACTCTATATCAAGCCTTGATGCTAATATGCAGGACAATAAAAAATAAACAGAATTTCAGAAAAAGACAGTATGTAAATAAAAACCAGTATACACATTATTCATCCATTTATTATAGAAGCGCCTCACAAATTCTCGGAATATCTTGCCGACTACCATCCACCTTGACATTCGTATGTCAAATGTCAATCGGTCGTTAACCCCTGCGCATGCGTCTGCGATAGTTTGCGTAGATTACAGGAGGCGGCTTGTTTTGTGTTTGTTTTTTAAAAAGCCTTCGATCTGTAAACTACTTTCTATGTTGATTTGTTATTTATTTTGCTAGTGGTCATATGGGTACATCGTTGTCATATTAAAACGGTCGGTGTATCATTTTTTTCTGATAAAATTTCAACTATGCGAATCCATAGTTTATTTCATATTTTATTTTTATTTTATTGGCCCTCATCAAAATCTTCCAAAGCTGAACGTTGATTCTAAATATAATATTCCTGCCTACGAACTATAACTACGCAAGTAGAAATTTACATAACATTATTTTCGAATCGTAATGGAATACTCAGCTAAAGGTTAACCAGTTAAAATCTAGTCCATAATCCGAGATTATATAAAAAAAACTTTAATTTATGACATCAACAAATTGTCAACGGATAGTTTCGAAAGTAACTCTTCTTGATCTAATTACTGCGAGAGCCAATCTTAGCTATACATAATTTATCGGTGTTCTTTAAGTAACTACATAATTTATTTAAGTAACTACATAATAAAAAAAGAGACAAGTTCTTGTAAATCTGCACACGGCTGTGTGCTAGCCAAGTTCAAAGGATAACTCGTATATTTATTACCGTTTAAATTAATTTATTTGTAAGTCAGTTATTAGGTGATGCATTTCATATTTTGTACATTTAGGTAAGTCTAAGCCTGTTTGCTTAGAATAAAGATTCGCTCCGCTTCGGAGCGAAGACCTATCATTAATCTAAGCCTGTTTGTAATCAGATATTATAAGATCGATTATTAAGTGCATGTTTGTTTTGTTATGTAAGTTATTAAGTTGTAAATAATTATGATATGACATTTTGATACTTGTTTTTAATGAAAAAGTCTCTAGCAGTTCATGATGATGCATAGGCGCTCTACTCGTACATATATATATATTTCTCTACTTCGCGTATCGATATAGATATTTATCTAGTATGATAATTAATTACAAATGTCTCTGACAAATATTAATTTACTAATATGCTAAAGTAATGTGTATTTTAATTGAAGGCTTTTTAATAAAGATTGTTCTGTAAGGTTACGCCTTGGGAAGCCCGCAGGAGGCTGGCTGGTTAAGCTTATCTAGGGTTGCCAATTTTCATAAATTTACACTACAATTTTTTTTGTGAAGTCTTCAATGTCTATTGAATAAAATCCTGGCAAAAGAAGCATGGCATCAGTATTGTGCGCCCCTTTCTTTTTGATCAACTTGGCAAATTAGTAATTACGTCTATTAATAGATGGTAACAAACGTAAGTTAAAAGCTTGCATATCTCTAACTAGGTAATACAGCTTACGGGGACAACAGGAATAGAGAATTGTTTCAGGGCCTGAAAGCGAAACATCTTTCTTTTTACAATGTAAACTATCCTGCTCCATGGTAACTCTCCAGGTGAAGATAACCCTCGTCTTGCACCCGTTCTATGGGCATTGTGCGAATGTTTGTCTGATTGTTTTGTTTCGCACAATATGTGATTCAGTCGATACTTTACCATTCTATTCTCGAGCTATGGAAAAAGCTATTGTGCCTGAAACGTAAGCTTTTGTGCTAGCTCTCAATAATTTATTATGAACTGATATGATTAAACCCTAAACCGACGAGCGTGCATGAAGAATATCATGAAAGTAGATGAAGCGAAAGAGGTGTGTCAGGATCGTAGCAAATGGAGATCCGTGATCTCTGCCTACCCCTCCGGGAAAGAGGCGTGATTATTATGTATGTATGTATGATTAAAGCTGTTTCTATGTAAGCTTTTTGAAGGAGTTTTAAATATTTTTCTACAAAACACAGTACCTACTGATAATTAGGCATGTTTTTACGTAGCATTGTCATGATTATAGACAAGAAAAACTTATCAACCTTTTTTCTAAATTTGAAGTATTTGGTAAAGGCGAAAAAATAATTAGGTTAAACACTCGCATTGAATTGGATTGGAGTAATGTAATATAATATTGGTCACCAACCCGCCTGCCCAGCGTGGTGACTATGGGCAAAACCCCCCTGTAGCAGTAGCCTTGTGGCGTGCCCTGGGGGAGGCCTACGTCCAGCAGTGGACTGCAATAGGCTGAAGAAGAATGTAATATGACACTCTATAACAAGTCATATATTTTCATTAGGACAAATTTTACGAAACTTTCGAAAGCGGTTGTGCATTTTTGGTTCTTATTATTTACATAGAAGGTTCTCCGTTCTATCGATCTTCATATCTAATTGAGAATACCAAAACGTATTTACGCAATGCAACGTCGAGATTACAAGATGTGTGTTTATATAACAATAGTTTTCGGCTGACAATGACGCGATGTTATGGCATAGTTACCTCAGCGATCATGATTGTTTGTGTGTCCGTATGTTTGGGCATTGCGATCATTAGTGACCGCAGAATGTTAATACGGCACTAACTATTGTTTACAATTTGAGACAGTCATCGGTAGTTATGTAGGGTAGTGAAATTTTAAGATATCGATTTTATGTTTCCGGGAGAACACTGGTTTTGAGAGATTCATGTTAAAGATGGCATATCTATCTCTATGTATTAAACAGGAAGTAAAGAAGCAAAGAAAAATATATTTTCTAAGCAACATGTAAATCATAAATGTTTTTTTTTCTAGGTAAACAATCAATGTAACTTCAATCATATACTACACCGGGTCTATTGAAGTCACGGTGTTATTACAAAAGAATATAAGCATCATTTAAGCGAAACATTGCCTAAATTTTACGGATATTCTATACATTTTGCTGTCAAATGTCATATTTAAAACGAGTCTAACTTTAGCCGCTCTTTTGTAATAATAACACCGAGTATGTTTTGTTCTTAAGCTAATACATACCTAACCCAAGTTTAAGTAAAAGAAAAATCCAGACTAAAAAAGGGTGTATTGTACAGCTTAACCGATGCATTTCAATATCTAATAAGTTAGGCTCTATAAATACAATGATAAATAACGACACAATGCATCTGGGATACTTGTTATGCCTTTCAATGGCCAACCCCGGAGGCTCTACTGCAATTGATTCTGCTTCAACAGAACTGAATTTATTGGGCTATATCTTGACCACCGGGTAGACGGAAATGGTGGGTCACGGTGCTAGTGCAAATGGTGGGTCACAGAGATGGTGAACATGGTGGGTGGTGGGTCACAGAACTCACAAAAATGGTGGGTCATGGAGCTAGTGGAAATGGTGGATGGTGGGTCGTGGGGCTCCAATGGGTTCGAAAGATATTTTATGTTTCTGATAGGAGTTAGCTATAGGTAGTAAAACTCTAGGTATAGAGAATGTGCGAAATCTAGGAAAATAATCTGCTTACAATTAGATTAGCAGCATAATACAAAGTAGGTACTCCAAAATTAGGCCGTGTACAACCTTATATTCAAATTAAAAAAGCATTTTCAACCAACTCAATTAACCTAACTCTAACATTTAGTAAAAATTGGAGAACCCGTTATTTTTATTTTCACGATTTCGCACACCAAATGTATGGAATGAAGTTATAAATATACATTCCTTAATTTATGTAAGAAATTCTTAACAAAACCTAATCCGTTCATAAAAAGTCCATCCGCCATTCACCTGCACCAAAGGAGAGCTCTTAAAATCATAACAATATCAATACGAAGCCTTAAAGTGATTGTATTCATACATTTTAGTGTTCAATACCGAGGGGTACACATGTATGCGCGCGCGCCGATGCGACAAACGTCTTCATTATTCTACCCACGTGCAGTGAGCAACTACCAAAGAATATGGTACAATCACGCAGACACGACACTGTAATGTGATATTAAATTATAACTGCCTCTTTATGGCTTTTAACGACTTGGCAATGGTTTGGGATTTTGTTTCAGATTTTTTTATGTCTTCGGGGTCGATATTGTCGATTATTTATGACGCATTAAAGGCTCGAGCACACCGGATGCGTATGCGTGCACGTAAGCGTAGACGTACACGTACCTCTGAGTTTAATGTATAGAACTGTCACCGCTTGATGTCTATGCTTACGTCTACGCATACGCTTCCGGTCTGCCCGTGCCTATACAGTTCCATACATTACAACTCAGAGGTACGTATACGTCTACGCTTACGTGCACGCACACGCATCCGGTGTGCTCGAGCCTTAAATGTTTATGTATGGTAGGTACTTTTATGAACATTTAAATTAAGGGCGGTCGCATTCAATACTCTCAGTTCTCGAGTGATATTGTTGGTTTGCAAATCTTGTCTCATAAGTACTAAAGCGAAGTGAAGACGTTTACATTTTGTTCTCCTTACTTCCTTCAATGACCATATCCAAGTGACTTATACATACATACATACAGTACACAAGTAGATGAAATTTTCCTGATTTGGTATTACTGACGGAATCCAGAGAATAATCTAAATTAAGTTATGGAACCAAACAAATAATTGCGAAATATTCCGCAGCCATTTTGGTTTAACTAGGTGGGGATAACCTCATTACCTTCCCTTCACAACCGAATTATTGGTCATAAAATGGAAAAAATACGATTTTAAATACCGAGAAAACATTTTACACCTGTACAACTGTAAATTAACGGCAGGTGGTATCGTCGGTGTAAAATAAACTTTCTATACTGTGAGTTCATGATCTATGATCGGGTCACACCCAGGATGGACGCCCACGCCAAATCAAAGGTTACACAAAGAACTACACTTATCACTTACGGCACGATACCGAACTAGGCTATCCCTCATTCCTATTAGCATACAACCGCACCATTGTGATACCAAGTGGCGACCTCACGCAAGAGAATGCGATAAGTCTAATAAGTAGTGTTCTTTTCCTATAATAGTGTGGAGCATTGATCGAGTGGTGACAAACGCGGCGAGGTCGTTCCCCTCTGATTTATTAGCTACCAATATCGATACTGGACCAGTTTTCGAGGTGTCCATGGTGGGAACGACGCTAATTTTGTGCTCCTAAAAGGTTATCGCATAATGATGTATTTTTTTGACCTTCTCTCATCTAATTTGTCTAACTAAATGTCAATCTGTTTTTGGAATGCAGTATTAATAGCGTTTGGAGAAATGATTAAATATTTGGTTTTATTTATAGTTAATTATATAAATGGCTTTATTACTATGATAAATACTGCTATTGGCACCTGTTGATTTATTTTATTATCGACATAGTGCATTGTAGTTTATAAAGCGACCTGAAGTTTTTCAACAGAACAAAATAAAAAGGTGGTAAAAGGTTACAAAAATTACCTATTATCGCATTAACATAATATAAATCGAAAAATCAATAACTGAAAGCTTTGTAACGAACATAATATGATAACATTGTATCTCGGCGACTTTTTAAATCTGTCTCACGGCACATCGCTGACCGGCTCAAAGTTAAAGGTCTGAACGTCAAAACCGATCACTTTCCCGTCGCGGGATTAAAACAAAATGTCAGTGGCTGTGACATTTTTATGTCGGGACGACATTTTGATGTTATGAAACGATAGGAGTCGGACCAATTAGAAGATTAATTTATTTTTGGTGGTGCCGGGAGATTATGTTCGTAGTGTGCAATCGATTGTTGCAGCAGTAAGTTGATCTATATAAATCATGCCTATGTAGGTACCTAGAAGTTTATATGTAGAAGTAACACGATAAACCTGATATGAGTCAAGTGTTATTGTAACTTATAAGGAATCACTGCCAGCTGCCAAGAGTAATGGACATTGGACATAGTTTTTTGGCAGAATACTTATACTTACACGTAGGTAGTAGTGCCATCAACTAGGCATGCTTAAACCTTCTTCTTTCTGTTAGGCAGGACAAAAATTATAAACACTCATAGATTTTCAATAGTGTGTATCTACGTACTAAAATGTTTCTTATAGTTGCTAAAACTTTTAATATTTAACGTTTTTCGAAAGTAAAAACTCTACTGTTTTGTATCTATAAGGATAATGGGTGAACTGGCTAACTTGAACCATGTAAAAAAAAATATGAGGCTATTAGGTAATTGTTAATTAACGGTAGCAAATGCATAAACTATACTTTTACAATCAGATAAATACCGCCATCTATCGAATAAAACATTACAACCGTGAAAGCTGTGATAAATTATAATTTGTTGTACAATTTACCTACGCATTGCTGCAAGAGCAGCATCCTACGAGGATCAGTAGGCGAACGTCTTGTCTTTTCCATTTGTCTTGTATAGATTGTATCGAGCTGGTCTTGTTTATGGATAATGTTGAAAGATCGGCTACTTTATATTGTGTGCTTGGTACCTCGTTTAGAAGGAATAGGGTGAGACGATCGTTGCATATCGGTTACAATGACCTAAGTATGTTTTTATACCTCCAAATCTAGGAATTTTGCATTTTTCCAAGACAGGCACATTTACTAGGTATAACAGGTTCAGATGTAAAAAAATAGTGATAAGTTACGAACTATAAATAAGTAAATCAATAATACTGGCACGGAATGCAGAGGTCGTGGGTTCGATTCCCACCCGGGTGAGGAATTTTTTCCATTTCTTTATTAATAATTTTTCAATAATACTTATCTCATAATATTCAACAAAAGAGATGTCAACTAAACATAGATACAATCTTAATAAATACTTTAAAACTCCGCAGAAATGTTTGCCTAACCGCCTTTCACCATTTTGATCTGAATAAGTGAAACCGAACGCAGTCTTCCGCCCTGAGGCTATATGGAAGGCTTTTTCTTTTTTTTCTTTCATTTGAGGCAACGGAAAGTGTAACATGAGGTCAACTCATCTACGTGTGTTATTCATGACGAAAATTAAATTTTTGTTGCCTCTTTTTCTGTTCAGGAAATGACTATTGGATATTAGACGCAAGAAAAAAATATTTTTACTAGTTGAACTTTAGAAACTTAGCTTTGTACTAAAATTTAATATCATTCTAAAATATACTCTAAAGATAGACACTCTACAAAATCAAGAAATTTTTGCGGTAATTATGTATTTAATATTAACCCTTTTCCTAATATTTTGTTAATATGGATAACAACATAAAATGGGATCAATTAATTAATAACACCCCTATAAATTAGCTATATTCCAAGGTAATCGTTTAAACTATCAATTAAATGATATAGTTAAGTCGCAAACAAAATAGATCAAGTGTTATTGGCAGATAAGCCGCGAAGTGCACCCACGCGCACTTTGCGCACCGCATGGATAATGCGGATACCTTTAGGTCACTCAATGAAGGAATTCTAATATATTTTATTCCGTTCTAAGGACTATTGTAGAATTGGCATGTTTTATTGCGTTTATTTTTTTCATCCTTCCATTAAACTTCTTTTAATCTCTACCCTGTTTACTAAGGTATTATATAGATATAAGCGGTGATAGCCCAGTGGTTAAGACGTGCATCTTCCAAGCGGGAGGTGTAAGTTCGATCCCAGTCACGGGCCTGTACATATGAATTTATTTCATGTACAGATTTTAATGTTGCAAAATTGTCACTTAGCTCGTGCCTCGGAAAGCACGTAAAACCGTTGGTCCTGCTCCTGATCTCTCTCCGATCGTGTCGGCTTTCCGTCCCATCGGGCTATGAGAGTGAGGGAATAGAGAGTGCATCTGTGTTTGCGCACACACTTGTGCATTATAATATCTCCTACGTACCTGGCCAATCTCCATAGAGATTGGTCGCCTTGACCGAAATACGGTCGGAGATTATCAGATCATCATATAGATTTGTAGCTAATTTCCTTGAGAAATATAATTTTCCGGTGATAAAACCTCAAAGTTTTCTGCGTTTATCTCGTTGTTCTATATGTTAAAATATTATAACATATTAGGTCTAAATAAATCTATAGAATTGATTAATTATATGGGCTACATTTATTTCCAGAACTCCGAGAATAAACTTCCAAAATAAAAACTCATTTATGCAGCTATAGGATTATTCTTAAGGACAATCATCGCTTGTAAGCATCCAATAAGTTTTTCAAATCTAAAATTTTCAATGTCTCATTGCTGAGTCTAAGATTGAAATCTGAACCCGAGAAAGAGAGAACGAGCCACCATCTTAGTTCCCCGTGAAATCTAACATGATTCGATCATAATTTAGCACTCGCTTGATTCTACAATGGCTGGTCCTGTCTGCTAGATAAAGGTGTCCTGGCACATAGAGTAATGTGACACAGAGCCAATTTAATGTACCTTAAATAGAGAGCTTAGAGGTAAATCACGTTGAATTTCGACACCAGGTTTAGATAGAGAGAGCTGGAATTGCTATTTAAAATATTTTATATACATAACTATTTTGTAAAATGAAAATAGGTTTATTGAAGATGATGGGTATTAGGGTTATATCATATTAGTCAAAGATAAGAAATATTTAGCGATGTCAGAGAAAAATGTGTAATCCAACCAGTATATCTCTTGGAGTTGTATAAAAAATATCAATACCAATGTTAACCGAGCCTTTATAGTAGGAGAGTGGGTACTCTACTGTAATATAAATTTTACTTACAAGATCTCCACTGAGTGTGTCCCACAACTTACATATCTCTTAAATTTATCTTATGTATGACTCTATCCCACAACAATCTGTTTTTATTAACCAAAGCTTTACCTATATTTTAAAAATCAAAACTCTAACTCAACTGAAATCTACGACAATTACCACAAAATAGTACACTAGTGTTAGTAAAACGATACGTTTTCGCAACTACATTGACTACTCTACCCCGGATCGCCCACGCTCTGTCGCGACCTAGCGCGTAAATATCGCGCTCGGAATTAGAACTACCCGCATTATTTATCGCCTGCGCGCGCGCAGAGAAATCGACGCAAGCCGCCACTTCCTGCTTGGACACCGCCGAGAGCGCCCGTCTCTGGTAATACCCCTGTAATAGGCCTTTATTTGAATCCATAAAATCACTTTGCGATGACCCGGTTCTGGTAAACGTTGTCGTTCAACAAATTATAGCTCTTATTGCTGTTTATGGCAGTTTTATTTTTTGAATTATTGAGAAATGGTTAGTTTAGTACAAGAACTAATATCCAGGAAGAACCCATATAACGCTAAAAATTGTTGTAACACACACACACACATACATGGCCCCAAAAAAAGGAAACCTGAACTGCAGGAAGACGAATACGTAAAACCTGAGCGAAATGCCCCTGAGGTCCTTAGTTAAAAAGGGAGGAAGGATGATTAAGCTTAATGATCAAGCTTAACTTAACTTCACTACTTGAAGTTTACTAAATAGTTAAAACTTTGTAATAACTAGGAAACATGAACGTTTTTAAGATGTAGCTTTTCGTGAAAGCTTTAAAAACATGTAACAGTTTTGATACTAAGCGAATGTCTCTTTACAGATTGCAAATACGTAGCATAACGTACGTTTACACTTCATTAATCCAACCGGTAAGTAAGACAGGTTTCCATAAAAGTAAACGCTAATAGTTCTTGTCGTAAACAATAAATAAGTAACCTTTAAAAAGTGATCCAGTTATCGCGACCAAAAAGTGCGGAAGCGAACGAGATATGCAGCGGCCAACTTACACTTTACACTAAATGGTGTCGCCACTATCTATCTTCAATGACAACTAATATCATATCAACTTTACGGCTACTCAACTCGGCAAATTCGCCTAACTTGGTAGATGTTAGCGCATACGCATGGCCGATGACTTTTATTCTGACATTTAGTTGACATTTGACATTATGGGCCGCCATCTGTCTAATTATTATTTGTGGGTGTGGGTTGACAGTGCATATCTAAACTGGGCTGGTGGTGATTGATATTGCCGTCTCGCTCGAACCACTCGGAACAGGTATTAATAATCTAGTATGAATGTCATGCGCGTGATCATGAAGAAATCTAATTAAATCCTCCCATTAGACTTTGTCCTAAGCTTGATAAGCTGCTTGTAGGTTTTAAAGGTCCGCAGTAGCTACAAGCTGAAAATAGACTTCGAGAATGACAAATTCAGTCTCTATAAATAAGTTCTCTACAGAGTGCTAATTTCGTAGAATTTTGCTTAAAATACCTCTTCTATACAGGGTGTTTGTGACAGCCAGGCAAATACTGAGATACTGAACAAGTACCATTGTTTTGAAATATACGACAGTGTTATTACTCGTAGGAAATTAATATTTGATTTGATTATACGCAATGTTTGCTTTCCGCGCCAATTGTATCGAGCGATTCTGTTTTTGGATCGCTTGAGACTCCTTTAGGGTTGATTAGTTAATTGAACTTTTTTGAAAGCAACTATTTTTTAGATAATCATCCAATCGTTAGAATTTTATTTTTAACTCATTATTTTAGGTCTACTTAAACGAACCCCACTATTTTTTCGTGAAAAAAAAGAAAAAAGTCGGAAAATTTTCACTTGTTTTCATCTCAGAATCATGGTCTGAAGTCACCATATTAATTTGCCTGGCTGTCACAAACACCCTGTATACCGTTATAGCTTCTTTTTAATTCTTAGTAGTAGGATATCTTTGATAATTCTACAGTTCTGGCTAGTCCATTAGAATACAGTTGTATGTAAATACATGTATATGCTATATATGGTATAGGTACAAGCAGATATTGGAAAATAAATATTAAACAATAACGTGATGTGATGTCTGTCGATATACAAATAAAACAAAACTCTACCGCTTTTAAATGTATTTTTAATTGGCTTGTGACTTTATCTATCAGATAACGGGTGTCTTTTAATTAAAACACCGAATTTATAATAGCTGATCCTTTTTTCTGTTTCTTATTTATTTTATATAAAATATTGCAGTACGCTATTTTAGGATTAGAAACCAACGGAATTCATTTACTTAAGAAGACCGAGCTATAATAGCTAAAGTATTAAGCTGTGCGTTGTTATAATGTTTATATTTTCCTCTTATACATACAGATTCTCACAATATAGACACATTTAGCAAAGAGAGGCCAGGTAAAAACGATCAGTGACAAGTTCTAGATCAACGCCTCAGAGAATGCCCCCGAGTTCCTTAGTCGACTCTTACGACATGTACGGAAGTAGATGCAGTTGATGTATTCCAATGAAGCCCTGCATCATCACAAGAATAATCTTGTAAATGCCGATATTTCTATGGTCTAACAGCCTATCTGAAAGATAAATGCTGTCTTTCTCTAAAATTTAATCACGATAGAGACAGCATCAACTTTAGCCTTCAGATAGATCTGACCATTGGAAAAATCGCCTCTAAGTATAATAAAACAACATTAACGACAAGTGAACTTTGAAAAACTAAAGAGCAAATAGATTTGTCTCAAATTATTACATAAAAAATTCTTATTTTGTTTATCTAATACTAATGATATATAATATTGACAACTGAAAAAACTTGCTACGTTAATCAGTTTTTTTTGTCTCGCCATAACTATGAATAGTCAAAGTTAGAAGTGACCTCGGCCCTGTCTCCCAAAGCACCTAGTTATGGAGTGGATGAAAAACACAAAGGTTACTTTAATGTTAGTGTGACTATGATTTATAAAAAAAATCTACTTTAATAAAAAATAAGGGGATTTCGCCTCTGTTTAAATACAAATATAATCAAAAAAGAAAAAATTATAATTCACTGCTCTAAGACTTGACCAACTTGCATATCATAACAGCCCCATTAGAAATCAGATAATTAGAAATCATGATATATTTAAAATATCAATGTAATCTCTATACTTGGCAATTATTTCAATCTCATATTTATTTTTCTACCATCATATTTTTAATACTTTACTGTATCATATGAAAGCAAAATAAATAAAATTGGATGTTGCAAAGAATAATCTTTATAAAGAATAAAGATTGTTAAGTAAGAAATCGCGTACTAAATCGGAAGACTACCCTTGATCGACATTTAAAAAGACATGAAAAATTCTACTCATAGTCACAAGTGGTTTCCAATATTTTTTAAAATTCTGGACACCTTACCTTATTAGTCATATTATTATCTGTCGCATAGTTTTTGTAGCAGAATACCTACGTGCCCACACAACACCTGGTCAAGCGAAAGATTTTTTGTCCAAGCGATTTCTGCTTCCGATACCAGACAAGTATCACTTCTTATAACCTTTGAAAATATCAATCTCAATGACATACTAATTACTTAGTGGTCTAGTCCAAAGAAAAAGCCCGAAAAGTCTTTGGATAATCTAAATTGCGATGTTTTTTTCTCCTATAAAATGAAGGAAAAGCTTTTTAGTATAAAAATTGGGTTAAAGTTCATATTTTTTGATAAGCTAGAAAAACAATACTTTTCTTAGAAAATTTACTCTAAACAATTGATTAGTAGGTACATATACAGGATATTTTTTCATTGCCACCCTTAACAAAGGGTACGTACTCTATACATCAAATAAAGTAAGTTTATGCCAAAAAAATGCTGGGAAACGATGTAATTTTTTTTATTTTTTTTTATTACTTGATCGGGCTAAATTTATAGTGTCCAGTGTTTATGCTAGTTTTTTCATAGACAGATATTAATTATTTCTCGTGAAAAAATCTTGCTACACGCGTTGTACGGTGCAACAGCGTACATTATCACGCGGTCAGCATTTTTACCCTATTGTGCCTTTTATAACCAGTTCACGTTCGGACACCAATCAACCCGCGTGTACTCATTATCATACCATTTTAGCCATAGTTTGGAATTAATAAAGTTCCTCTATTTTATATCTTAACTACGGCCTATCATTTCGTATGTACGAACTCACCGTACATAGTGGTCCTTCGAGCGAGTCAATCGTGTGTGAAAATTGACTAAAAACCAGTGACCATAAACCATTTTTCAGTGCTATCTACCAGTGACCATAAACCATTAGTGCTATTAAAAAGTGACCACAATACAAAGTTCAGTGCCATTAACTAGTGCCTGGACTACCAAACCATTAACTGGATTTCTACAATTATTCGGATTACTAGGAGGATTCCGAGCACGTGGACAACCACACGGCCACGTGTCGTCAGTGAAAAAGGAGTCATCACTGTCGGTTCCAGAATATCAAGTAAGATCTTTCTAATTTTACTATCATATCAGTAAGGATGGAAGATCTTTTAGCAAACCAAGAGCAGTTAAAATCTGCAATTATGCAGAAAAACGCAGTCTATTTACTCAACTTTGGACCCTAATATTTTGGAAACCAGACACATCCCAGTTATGCTTCCATGGAGAAAAATGATCGTGATGATGAGGAGATTTCGTAGTTTTCGGAAACGTTGACGACCAAAAATCATTTTCATTGATTCTTCATTTGGGCTTCTTCTCAGTCGATTAGCTAGCAACATATCACTGATTGTTTATATCTAAACGTGGCTGTGGGATTTTCTTAATTATACGGCATTTCCGCATTTCGGGAATAGGGGGTCTACTCTGAAATGCCGCTTTCGAATATTTCGGTCTGACCGAAGCCCGACCGAATCGAAGCCTTTGACAGCCTTTGACCCTACTACGAAATTGCTTCGGATTCATTCATCTGAGTTCACAACTCATTCCCAACCATAGATAATAATTCACATTGACTAATATTATAAGCTTTCTATTATCTAGCCTTATACCTGTCAAATAGAGTTCGATCGGGCCGAATAAAAAACGGCGCGACTGATCCGATCGAAGGAAGTTCGTAGTAGGAAACATCTCGATATTCAGCCGATACTTCGTTTATCGTCACTTCAGAGTAGACCTCCAGCTCTGTGTAAGTATGTAGTGTATATACACGATTGTGGACCATTCATTACTCTACCAAAATATTCGTAAAAACTTTGATATATGTATTTCAGGCAGTAATACACGCCACGACACGACATGTCAGACAATGTACTCGTATAGCTGCCTTAACGCACTGTCCGATGGAGTGTAATTACAAGTATTACAAAATAAGACCGCTCCAGTTCTTGTCACACGACCTGTCTCTGCGAACTAAGCTAAGGGTAAGATATAGTACCGCTGGTTTTGTTAAAAACACTTTAATGTTTATAAAATCAAGAGCAAAATAGTGACCATGCATCTATCAAAATTACTTGGTGACAATTTTGTTCAAGTAAACCCACCGCAAATAGGTATACGAGAATTTGCAAAATGCGATAAGTAGATCATAAAAAACCTCCATATCACATATTTCCATGAAAAATATGAAACAATGAGAAGGAGTGGGGAAAATGCATTATTTTCTCCGCTTGTTTCATATATCAAGTGTAAAACATCACACTTAATTCCATTAATATCTTACTAATAATACTTAAATATTTTTAAATCATGAAGAGCTGCAAGAACTGGATGGCAACTACGGAAGATCGAGCCTTGTGCCGTGCTCGGGGGAAATAATATGGGAAAATGAATGAAAATTGATGTTTTCATATTAGTCAATATTTACAAAAAACTACTGAAGGGATTTTCATGAAAATTCGCACACAGAAAAATTCGCCGGCTTCTGCTCTCACCAATACCTTTTTAAAGGTCCCAGTAAACCGGCAGGTGTGAACCTAGCCTTACAGGCAGGGTAGTGTGAGTGGGGACAGTGACCCGGCTATCTGAGATCGCAGCCTCCGACCGGCCAGATGCCGAAACATGTCAGCCAGGGCCGCACTCTGTTTAATAACCGACGCAATCGCCGGAGGCGGCTTAAAGTCGCCTTCAAATTGCCAGGCTCAGTGTTTATGTTAGTTCGGTATGTAGTATAATATTGAATTGTATCAGGCGTCACTATTCGGAAGTTCAAATCTCTATTGAATTGTAGTATAATTGTTATTGTCAATGTAAATTTTTATTATTAAACTAAATGAATATAACAAATTCCGATTTTGTTATAATCCATACTCATAGAAAACATATCTTTTAAAATAACGAAATTCCTTTGACATTTACAATAATATACATAATCAAATCAATGATTTTTTTCATATTAGGTAAAAAAAAATTACATTTATTCCATAATACAAATACATGTATACAGTGTACAAATGCTTTTCTAAACTATTTTGCTTATAAATGAAGTAACATTGCTGTAAGTAAACATAAATAAATAAATTATTAACGACACCTAATAAAAATATAGCACTGCTGTAGTATAAGTTAGAGGTTACAAGGTTATTTTAAAAGTCGGTAACAAACGTATTAAGGCAAAAAGCCTATCGCTCAAAGGATTTCTGTAACGTTAATTGAAAACTAAACTAAAGCCCAAATACTATAATAAAATATTATAGAGTACGATTATATTGATGATGAATGTAAAATTTTGGAGCTGATTCATTGTCATCAAAAATAAGATTATCAAAAATGTTAATTATGATTCGCATTAAAAACACAACTCCTGCAATCCGGCCCTGGCATAACCTTTACCTCCGAGCTACGGTGGTTAAAAATAAAGCAAGTAGTCGCGATAATAACGTATTTTTACCGAGCGTAGTCGGGCGCTACCGACCGTTGCCCCGCTCCTGTGTTTTAACTCGATAAATCTTACTAATTACATTAATATTTTTAAATTACTTTGTAAGTGCTTTGGAGAATGTATTCTTGCTAGTGATACGGGGCCATTTTGCATGTCTGAAGTCTATAATAAAGAAGCAAGAAGCCTGGGTTACAAACGGCTTTTATGCTGTTTTGACTTGTCTGAGGAAGTTGTTCTTTCTAAGCAATACAATTGATATTATGTGCTAAATGGAATCTATATGATCGCATCTTCACATTCTGTCCTGGATATAAAATTGATTGAGGAACCGGAGGAATATAATATATCTTATCTATATACTTACCCAATATTTTGAATGAATGAATGAATGAAAAGCTTTATTTGAGACAGAAACATAACAAAGAATAAAATAAAATATTTACATTAGAGGAAGTATTCTGTCACAAACCTCAGCTTACTGCTGGCTGTAACCAACCAGCGCTGGTCTTCTGTTGGAACCGATAGTGACGTCACGCATGTATACTAAGCAAAATATAAATATAAAACTAATGATAAAATAACATAATAAAAAAATATGTAAAAAGTACAAATTTTGCATTGGTACAACAGTTTTATGAATTAAGAAGTTATTATTCGTATGCTTTAAAAAACTTTCTCACTTCTTTAGAGTGCTGTGTCCATGCGTGTATGTCGTAAGAGTCGACATCAGGCATTTCCCCAGACGGTAAGGTAGCAACTTGTTACTGATAAATAATTGACATCTCTCTAGTTCACATCATGGGCATTCCCCCATGCACTCATTGTATATATATTCTTAAGTTATGCCCTTCGCTGCCTCGGTGACTAAGCCGAGGCAGCGCGGCCTCCGGCCGCTTAATAGTGACCGGCGCGCTGTCGCGCGCCGAGACTTTGCCCGGGCACAGGGGCATCCCCTAAGGCCCGTAACCCGAAGCGCGCTAGCGCGCGCTTAGGAAGACCTCACATGTTCACATCAGTTCTAGCTATCCTATTTCGGAAACAGAGCCGTGTGTATATGTATGTATGTAATAATGTCGAACTTTAACAGGCTATTTGATTATGTGAAAAATAAATCGCCAATTACTGCAATCAGTCAAATAGCTTATTGTTATTGCGTGTATAGTTCCACTCCTAACGGTAATTGTCGTTAAGATTAGACAGTATCCAATTTCATAGTGGCTTAAAATTACATTATCTGTGCTTATAACTAAGGCATACATAAGCCTATCCTTATATTAAACAACTTTGACACTAGGCTGGCTAGTCATACGAAATAGAAGGAACGACGCAAATCCGTATCTCATGTCTACTTTATTAATAAATAAGTAGGCAACAATAAATTAGCAACTCCACTTCAAATCTCTATTAAAATATAACTTCGATGTAGAGTTTATATGCTATTTTCTAAATTGTAGATTTTGAAGTCATGAGCATACAAATTTCTTAGTGGTAACTTGTCTTTTTATAGGTCGATCTAACGTTTAAATGGGAGATACATCTCTCACCCACTAATGCTATGATTGTAGAAGAATTCAACGATTTTGCCAGCTTAAAAAGATCACTGTAGGTTACACTAAGTTTCAATGTTACACACATTTTCGTTGGTACATAAATACAACTTTAATTAAAACTAACACAGGATCCAATTAACAATTCAATTACTGCACTAATTGACCGTTTTATAATGTACCAGTTACCAGGAATGCATGACCAGAAGGAGCTGTGAAAAACAGGGAACGCCGAAGGCCGGCGGAGGCATCCGTCAGCTGAGCAGGACGGAGATATTCATCAGGCGAGACAGACGCCTTCCTGCCGCTGAGCTTCTTATTAGCTTAGATGTTAAGAGGTAGCTCGACTAGGCTTTTCATTATGCGCTTCTGGTAATTTTACTGTATTAAAAAACATTGTTGCGAATTATTATTTTTTTTTTGCTCAGACTTTCACGATGGCATGTCAACGCAAATTTATAAGAATTTTACATAGGTACTGTCAACAAAATGACCATTTATGAGAAATATATGGCCGCGGCGGCCAATTGCTTTGGTACGGTTAACAGACGAACAATGTTTAAAAACCTCATGTGAATATAATAATCATTAGAAAAAGATTCTAAGAAAATTCAATGGTAAGTGTAAAAACTGTCACAACCAAAAAGGAACTGCCACCATATCAAACACATTGTTCATATGAAAAACGCCAACAGTCCTTAGATTTCCTCCATAAGTAGGTACTAAGTAGCCTGATGGATGAGGCAAAAAGCAGGCTTTCCCTTAAATCGCACATCGCGATCGTGTGGACCCGACGTGACCGACACACCTGCTATCCAACTCTATGTGACACTAGTGAATGCACGCGGCTTTACGCAATTTTAATTTGCCTAGCTCACGTCGATCTTCGTTTTCATATAAAAATACTATGCTTATATTTTTGGATAGTTTAAAAAAAAAATCTTTCGAGATCTGAATAGTAAATAATTCATTTATTCAGTTAACGATAAACATTATATTTAAAATCACATAAAAATAGGTACAAGTAATGTTATATTGAACTATGATACATAAACGAATATTAAAGGTACACAAAATTGTCTATCAGTTAACCGAGATCTCCGATTGTCACGTCAACTCGACCTAAACATTCACAGTAATATCTGAAAAACTTCTATGCTGCTCTGGGAGTGAAAAAAAAGTATAATACTACAGCTGCTTCTCTTCCCGGGCATACTGTACAAGTCAGTAGAGGGACAAGAGGGTCTTGGTGTTTTGTAGGCGATGGGCTGACCAAAGTTCCTCCGTACCGAAAGTTTTTCGTATCGTATTAACTGTCAGTCTGGAAAACAGTATCTATAGGTAGAGTAGTTGAGAGCAGTACTGCTCTACGTCGAAATAAATAGTCTACACACTACGTAAGATATCGGGGGGCAATTCTCGAAAAGTCTCGAGTTGGAACGAAGCCGAAACGGAACCATTCGGACGCTCAGAACAAAGCAATAATTACTTTATGGTGACGTAATTAGACAGATTTCAGCACGAGACAGATATTTGTTTTTATTCTGTCATACTCGCGACCGATGCGTGCTAAAATATATCTTATTACTCAAGCGGTAAGTATATATTGTTTCGCATCGCGTTACGTTAACGGTTCGTTAGTGGTTGCGTTTCGGCTCTAAAATTTTCAAAAATTGTCCCCTGCTTATCATGTACGCCATTTTATTTTTAGATATTCGTTATGGACAAATAAGTTCTGCGAGAATCGTGCCCCTGCTAGTTAATAGTGTCCGCAGGCATTATAACAAATACATACATACATATGATCAAGCCTTTATCCCTTACGGAGTAGGCAGAGCACCAAGGGCCGATAGAACCACATGGTGCCACTGCTGACCAATTTTGAGGGTATGATTGACAAATACAAGAGATCACAATCTAAACAATTGGCTCTCATACAACTATTACCTCCATTGACGACTTCCATGACAGTTAGATACCTAGAAGCAATGTAAGATACAATTCATTCAATTGAACCCTTCACTTTCCTAGAATCTTCAGCCCGTATTCCTTTACTTCGAGAAAGTAAATGATCCATGTCTACAATCTAGTATCTAAAGTTAAGGAGGTTTCAGTCAGCGCGTTTATTTGGCTCAGGGGAAAGCACTTTTCCAGGTCCTAAAGCGTAATGGAAGTTTTCAAGACTTAGTACGTCAATTTGGTTATATGGTGCAGGGTTAAGTTGTTGGCAAAAACCAGTTGAAAGCTCAGTGTGCTCTAATTTCTACAATATAATCGCTCGGCCAAAACGCGCGGTGTATACAGGAACTAAGTTATAAACAAGTTTAGTATCTGAATGAAAGAGCCAACACTACTGACAGGTGATTCGGAAATGCCTAATTTTACGAGTTCTAGTAATCCTAGTGCATTCATTAAAGTGGTCTTTATGGCCTCTCTTGTAGCTTTATCTCGAATTGGAGGAAATTCTAATTTAGCCGTTTAATAAATTTAGCGGAAATAATTGAAGCTTTCTGGAGACGTCAGCAGAATTATTATATTAAATACAAAATGGATTTTATAAGCCACCTGCGACACTGTCCATAAACTTGAGAATGAGTAGTAGGTACCACCCGTATAATGTTCTAGTGGGATGTTACAAAATTCTTTTTTCTCATTGCTCCCATTTTATATAATCCCCAAGGTGCCTGCGAAATCTGCACTCCACATTTTCAGTTTGTGCGTTGATATTATTTCAAATTTAATTTTCTTATATCGATTAACCCCTTTTTTCATTTTAATTTTCGTTAAACCCTTCAGGAATAGGACTAATAGGAGACATGCAAACAAATAAACATTATTTTATAAAATATTTTACAAGCTTTTTTTAATTATTCATTTAAGGTCGTTTTAACATCGAGGTCATTAGCGACCACCAATTAACTTAAATTTACTTATAAATATTAATTAGCTTAAGAAATTTTAAAGATTTTCTATATTTCTAGTTTCATTTAGACAATCGATAAATACATTTACAACCTTGCTTAGACAGCAGCTCTAGAATAAGTTGTTCATATATAATGTTAGAACCATATTAATTAACCATGTGTATTGTTTGCCACATAATACTAAAAGCTGAAAATAGGAATATTCGTTAAAAATAATCATGGGCATAAAACAATGGACAGCATTTCCCCGCTGTCAGCTCTCGGCCTATAAACCTGCCATTTCATTATTTACGCTGACTATGTGCAAACGACTTCCAGCATTTTCTGTTAACGATTATAGGCCGGTAGCCCACTGCGCGAATTAAATACAAATGGATATAATGTCATGGTGGCTCTAAGATAATAGCCATGCGCTTTGTAGGTATGTTATTTATTTTATTATAAGAAGGTAGTTTAAGTACGGAGTTATAAAAGGTTGTGGTTTTAACAATGTCAAAATTATTATCCTTGTGCTAGTGTATATTATAACTTATAGCTGATATTTTAAGAATGAAGTACTAACGTATTCTCGGATTAATTAAAATAAAATTAATTATTAATATCAATCAATCAATATACAGGGTGTTTGTGACAGCTAGGCAAATATTGATACCATGATTTTGAGGCGGAAAACACAGAAAATTTTCGCAGGAAAATTCTTATTCTTATACTTTATTGCACATACACAAAAAGAAATATGGCATACAACAGTAAAGATTATAAATAAATTCCACAATTTTCCGACATTTTTTTCATATTTTCAGGAAAAAATTGTTTATTCATTTAATTAGGCCTTAGATAATGACTTGAAAATAAAAATTTAACCAAAAGCTAGCTTTAAAAAAAAAGTTGCCTAAAAAGTTCAAAAACCTGATCAACCTTAATGGATATCACAAGTTATCAAAAAAACAGAAATGTGTCACACAATAAAGCCCATTTAATTAGTCACAGGATCGTCCGATATCATTGGCGCGGAGAGCAAAGATTACTGATATATCAAAAATACATTTCCTGTAAGTAATAACACTATCATAGGTAAAACTCAACAAAATGGTACTTGTTCAGCATTCCAGTATTTGCCTGGCTGTCACCCACACCCTGTATACATACAAAATGTGTCATATAAAAGTTTTTGCATTGCGATACACAATAATAACCGAATACGAAAAATATGAGACGACTTCTCCATTGCAAGCGGATATCTTACATGCAGACTTAACGAAATAAAAGAGTCCACTTCAAAGGGACCCTAACTATGAATAAAAGAGTTAAATTATATCATCAGTCATCACATAATATGTGATGTGTGTTGTTGTAGTAGATAAATAAAATTGTAGTGTAAATATTTTTCTGATAGGTATAATGGGCCACATGCTGTACTAAACTTATAAAAATCAAGCAAAGCCAGGGCGTGACCCAATGCTATAATCTGCGTTGGGTAAACGCTAGAGTTTACATTTTTATTGCAGCATAAATTATGACGGAAATTATCAATATTTTAATACCATTAACTATGAAAGCTCTAGGTTATCATAAATTAACAATTTTAAATTGAACATTTTGAATACTTAAATTGAACTGTTATTTTTACATAATGAAATTAGTTACTAAGACATGTTTTGATATTCTGATGAGGCTGATATTTTGTGTCGTTAACATGAGGTTTTTTTTTAATTATTAAAGCAAATAAGAGTTTCAGGAAATAAATAGATATGAGTGTTGTTCAATGTTATAATTTAAGCTAATGCCATATTAAATTAATAATTTAAATAAAACTAAAGAAGTATTTAAACTTTTCTTGTCAGATTATAGATATATAGGTGCTTTACCTACCTACATACGAGTAGGTAGGTAAGGCATCTATGGCAATATGATAGATAAATACGATACCAAAATAACTCTGTCATCGGATCTCACGGAAACATATTATGATTTTCAAATATTGTAAAATTATATGTTTTTTCTGCAGCCCACACGGCCGGAGTCGCAGGCGTCCATTAGTATGGAATATAAAGGCACAGATGTTATAATATTAGAATATACCAGAAACTACGAAAGTGTGTAGGTAATAGATTCAGTTTATGTGCGTCTGGTACAAAGTGCTCGTTGTTTCATTTGCATATTATCTGGAGGCCAATTAATATCAAATATATTAGTACTAATTGTTTTGAATTTATGCAGCCCTGGTTGCATTTACATTATTCATTTATATGGGAAATATAGTTTGTTCCTACCAGAAATATCTATAGGTTAGGGGCCTTACTAATAAGAAGCTTTAAACTAGGTACAAGCTATTCACAGTTTAATTTGCCAGTTATATTATACAGAGTGTAAGAAAAGGGGTATGTTAAGCGAAAAACTATGTAAATAGCCCACTAAAAGGAGCCTTCCCACAAAATTTCAGACTCGAAATCACATGTTTATTTTTCCAGATAGTATGGAGAATTCCTACACAACTCAGGAATTTTCATACAATCTTGAAAAATAAACATGTGATTTCGAGTCTGAAATTTTGGAAATAGGTTCTCTATAGTGGGTTCTTTACATAGCTTTTCGCTTAACATACCCTTTCTGTATATATTTTGCTGTCAAAATTCAAGTATACCTTCCGAGGTTGTAACTTTACGCGCGGTTTTACCAAACCTGCTACTGCAGGGTAGGTATTCAGCGCAGCTCAAGGAATCAACTTAGCTATATAATAAAATAATCAGTGTATTTTTTTCATGCATTTCAAACTTACCCTAAAACAACAAAAAAAGCAGCTTACCTGTAGAAACAAAAAGTTATCATTAGCTACTTGAATAATTTAACATTTACTTATTCTGTGGTATTAAGATTATCTAAAGTAAAGATGAAAAACAATATCTTATAGCCCACTCTTAGGCATCATTCTTAGGCGATAGGCTAGCAACTTTATGATCACAATCTGTCTCCCGTGTCTGTGGGATCTCTTTTATGAACCTGCAGTTCTGACCACCCCATTACGGGAACACAGCCGTGTCTTTGCCATGTTTGTATGTATAGTCCATTTCAAATACGGTAGCGACTCCATAGGCCATAGAGCCTATACAGGGTGTAAAAAGACAACGTTGTTATCTTAATACCTCGTATTCTTTGTAACGTAATGATCATTCTTTTCTATGGAACCAACCATGGGAAACGAAAACAATTTTTTTGAAAAGAAAATCTCTTTTTATTACAAGCAATGTATTCGATTGACAAATGTACCTACAAAACAAACATTTTTAAATATTAATATAATGTTTGTTAACTGTTTCCAGATGGATTGGTTTAAAAAAATGCTGATATTCATGTAACTTTGGACCTCAATATCTTGGAAACCCGTGGTTTCCCAGGGGTGCTTCCATAGAAAAAAATGATCGCGACGTTACAAAGAATACGGGGTATTAAAAGAACAAAGTTGTCTTTTTACACCCAGTATAGCGGAAACAAGACAAAGTAAAGGCACGTCGACACTGGCGCGGCGGGTCGCTAGTTAGCCGCATTAGCCGCGCCTCATCGCCCTGTCGCCGCTTCGTTACAGTTTACGCTTAGCCGATAAATCAAACTGATGATGTCGTGGAATTTGAAATAATAAGTATATCTATGTACTAATGCAGTGTGTTCAAACTAGTGTAGAAGAGGATTTATAGTTACATGTTCAGATGTTTGGAGCGGGCCTGTTGTACTCAATACCCACGTGTGATCATCGTAAGTATTTTACGTACTAACGACCAATTTCAATACGAGAGATCAAAAAGAATCGCGGATTTATTCATTCCTAAATTGAAATTTTGCATGAAAACAATTGAAGATTAAATCTGAGTTATCCAAAAAATCTCTCAAGATCAGTTATAGAAATTGGCTGTAAGATAACTTTCACAAATAGATTGGATTAAAAATATAGCTTACAAAATGTAGTTCCGTGGTAATATTGACGTTCCTAGTATATAGCCAACATCCATACTCCCTATATAGTCAATATACCTATAATAATTAGGTAATAGTGGAAGCAAAATATGTAGTAAAATTTAATTTATTAGTTTCATTTCATATAGTAGTCATTCTATACAGGGTGTAACAAAAAGGGTCTGTTAAGCGAAAAGCTACGTAAATAGCCCACTGTAGAGAACCTATCCACAAAATTTGAGACCCGAAATCACATGTTTATTTTTCCCGATAGTATGGAGAATTTTTAAATATCTCAGAAATTTTCATACAATCTTGAAAAATAAACTTGTGACTTCGAGTCTCAAATTTGGTGTATAGGTTCTCTACAGTGGGCTATTCACGTAGCTTTTTGCTTAACATACCCTTTTTGTTACATCCTGTATATATTCGTAAAATAGACACACTTCTTATTCCGCGGTAGAATTATTTATTGCCTTACTTATAGCAAATCTAGTCGTTATTATTAATAGGTGCATATTAAATTTCCCTTACAATAAATCGCGGCAATTTTTCATTTCTGAATCTGCAGGGTTCATTACCACATTATATCGTCAGTCGTAACAAATGCGCTGGCGCACGCCACCGCGTCGCGTGTCGGCTAACCACGCGTGTCCACTTCATCAGCGTTCTGTGATCAGCTTTAGAGCTCTGCCTTATATATAGCACTTTCGGCAATGGTATCACTAGACAACAGACCACACCAAATATTTTTGTACGCTTTTATTCGTTACTTTTACACTTCTAGTCTTATTATATATTAGGACCGATTTACCAATTATCAGATATGTGATAAAGTTGATGCTGTCTCTACCATGATCAGATAGTGATTACAAGACTAGTTGTCGCTGGCGGAATCGTGTCACGATTGCGGCGTACTCTCGCTTATACTCGTAAAGGCATAGCATGGCTAGGCCCTACGCCCACCCCGTCAAGGCTTACTCCTACAGGCCAGTAGGAGGTCTAAGCTTATGGCATGGCAATGGCTGAATGGCTTGGGGTGTAACGTAGGGGCACGGCAAATGGCTAAGTAATGGCTAATGACTCGTTGCTATAGGCTGACTGCAACGTTCCGTAACACTAGGTAATTTTAATTTGGAACCAAAAAAAGATCTGCGGTAACGAACTCAAGATCTATATCTGGATTTGTAAAAATCGGATACTAATAATATCTTTTATGTTAAGATATCAAACATTGTCAATCTCGAATAAGAAACTAACTACCTAATACCACAGCAGATTTACGGATGCAATTCGTTAAAAAAAAAACAATTCTGATCTTTAGCTTCAGTCATATTATCATGAGCCCTAAGTTAATATACAATCTCATAGCTTACCCAAGACGAATCGCCTATTAAACTAGGTGACAAACCTCGTCACGACGTCAGTGCTTTTAGGACTCTCGTGTGCATCAGGCACGCGTGTCTAACTCGTGATTATTGCGCATATGGAGCCGCTGTTGTAACAGCCTTATGGATGATGCTGGCTGATCGGTGGGGTAACCCTTGGTTTACTGGTTTCAGTCAGCATTTTATCAACAATAACCTTCACGCCTTTACGGCTGTATTGCCGAAATGGGATAGCCGGAAACGCAGGGTCATAAAGACTGCAGGGAATAAAAAATAAAACGGAAAGTATAATATGTAAGTCCGAAATTAAACAGGATGCAACTAGCTAGACCTACACAAATAAAGATAAAAATAATGAACACATGTCTTCTGCCCTGCCTTACCTACGGATGTCAATCTTGGATCTTCAACAAGCATAACAGAGACAAAATCGAGAAGTGCCAGAGAGCGATGGAGAGGAGTATACTAAACCTCAAACTTACAGACAGAATCAGATGTAGTTTGATCAGATCGGAAACAGGGGCGATTGATGCATTGCAACACGCGCTAAAGTTAAAGTGGAAATGGGCTGGTCACACAGCACGCACCTCAGACCAAAGATGGACAAAGGTCGTGACAGAATGGCAGGGACCGAAAGGCACCCGGGCCAGAGGACGGCCACTAGAACGCTGGACCGACGAAGTGATAAAAACAGCAGATAGAGACTGGATGCAAAAAGCCCAAGATAGGAGTACTTGGAAAGCTCTGGAGGAGGCCTTCACCCGAAGAGGGACCCAAAACTATACCTAAGAATGCATGAATTTATAATTTTAATTTAATTTTTTTACCATATTATTAATCCTAATTTAATTCAATCTATTTTAAATGTATATGTAACAATTTTGCATGGGAAAATAAAAAGGCTATTTAATTTAATTAAATTTAATTTAACTAGCTAGTCCTATGTCAACGATACGAGTATATAGAACTCAGGCTCAGCACATCATGCCAACTATGTATAAAATCGAAAGGAACAGATACGTAACAAACGTTATTAATATCAGAAAGAACAATTTTGTATTTTTTGTATCGATTAGGTAGAGTTCATGTTACCCATTTTGTACGTAAAACCTGCATATTAAAAACAAATACAATATCTTATATATAAATTAAAAATAGAACACATCTTTATGGCACAAACATAAAGCATACAGCATAAGAGTCTCTATTTGCATTGGTAATGCGGAGGTAATGTGGGTGGCACCACGCCTCTAGCGGAGCTATTTATTCGCATTTGAATTATTTATCTGTAGTGACTGTCGATGGAAAAATCAAATATGGCGGTCGAGCGGTCAAAAACTAGTCTAGTGTGTGTTGACCTTGATGGATTATGGTTATTATTGGGTTATTAGAAAATGTATCATCACTTAAATTGCTTGACTTTCATTAACTTGTGTAAACGGCTATTAAATTAAAACAAATTTTTAAGTTCTGATAGGAAATGTTTTAAACACCATGCATCCGACACTTTCTGACTTAATGCCGACATTACCTTTTAAGTTCCTTTGGGAATCTTTATATGACATAATCTTATAAGATGTATACCTATAGTCCTGTATATATTTGTACAAAAAATATACCTGACATCAAGGCTAATGTAATATCTACTTATAATATGTCCTAAGTATTTATTTTCACGTGACTCTATACATACAACCGTAAGAAATTTTATGAGAAAAATGTAAACAATTTAATACTAAACCTGGGAAGTTAAGATAAGTTTTGAATAAGAAAGTTCAAAATCCGTAAATGTACTGTAAAGTAACGCACCGTTACGAATGTGTACATTAAAATAAGTGTACCGAATTCCAGAGAGTCATAAATACTTTTATGCCTGGAAAATAATTACTGTGCAATGTCGATTTTATTTTAGGTTTGTAATTGCTCATTTTATCCAATAAATTTGTTAATTATTACAAATATACTTATATAATAAAAAGTATTGATAATAAAATACAAAATTACAAGTTTTTACTTCTAAATAGTTACTCGAGAAGATTCTAATAAGAATTTCATTCATACATCAAATGTTAGATCCAAAGTTAACTACTAACTGGATAAGTATGTCTGAAAAATTACAAAAAATTTGCTGCTACGGCTTACAAAGTAAATATCTCCAAATATACATATATATGCATGCTTGCAATACTTCGGTACCTATATATTGCAAGCAACGTCGTGGTCTCGCTTATTCCAATAAGTAATTTTATGCCGAAGTCGTGCATCATCATGTCACAATGTTACATGTGTAGCAAACCCTCATGTCTTCATACCACACGAACAAATGACCGATAAACAAGTCGATGCCAAAAACCTTATAGAAAATTCTTGTTTTAGTTAGATAAATCCCACTTTACCAATATTATCTTACTATAATATTATAAACTCGAAATTTTGTGTGTTTGGATGGATGGATGGATGGATGTTTGTTACTCTTTCACGTAAAAACGACTTGAGCGATTTAAATAAAATTTGGTATCGAGGTAACTGACACCCTAGATTAACGCATAGGCTACTTTATATCCCGGGAAAATATTTTATCCCGGATAATTGCGACATTTTGTTTCTTCTGCAGTCCACGCGGACGAAGTCGCGGGCGTCCATTAGTAAAGTTATTAGATAATCGTTTTCTTGAATTAACCTTAAGAGCCACTAGCTGAATAATACTAGTATCAGTTCCTTTATAAGATACACAGTTCTTTAAGTAATTAAGTACCTCATTTTACCACCTAGACGTTACATATAAGCCAATACCTTTTCTACATAAGCAGGCGTAGGATACAATTAGCTGTAACGTAACAGCACTATCCATTTGATTACTATAATATTATGGTATTGATAACATAACTACGGCAATTTAAAGGAAATGTAGCAACAGTAGCGGTGCCCCTATTCTGTTGGAACTGACCGATTTAGAAGCATTCAGTAATTCGCATCGCGTTCGAATCTCGTTCGCATTGCTTTCACCGACATAAGTGCTTCTGCTGCCACTTGAAGACATATAATTACATTGATTACTCGCATCATTCGAGATATCTTAATAACTTCTCGATACTCTCGATGCGTTTTCTCGGCACCGCACTGCGAATCGATTACTAACTCCGCATGTACATACTGTACATCCGACATTTCGATACAAATTAAACGAGCTATGTCATAATAATATCACCTCGACATGGTTTCTTAATCACAATAAATAAGGTACCTGCGGCAAATAAGGCCCGGAGGGTAATAAAGCCCACATTTGAAAACTCGCGCTAAAATATTTCAATTCCGGTTCGAACTTGACTCACAGATGCACAAGACCGTTAGGTTCGCTGTGTTGGTAGCGCGCGGCCGCCGCGCGCCGCCCTCTTGCTAGTAGTGAACGATTTGTGACAGGGTGCGCTACACCGCTCGGATTTATAAAATTTGGTGATAAAGAAATGTAAGTATTTTGATTTAATTGTTATTAAGCTATAAAGTAACGTAATTTTATTAAACATTACACATCAAATTAGTTATTTTCTATGCTATTAATCAAAAATAAGTGTTTAATTTCGTTCTAAATTGATGATTTTATAAAGCATGTTATGCGTCTAATAAGGCCCACTACAGTAGGTCATGGGCCTTATTAACCGACCTTTGTTATACAACTTGATTTTTGTTTCTACTCACAGATCGAATAAAAATGCCTCCACGTCGAGCTCCGTGGACTCAAGAAAACTTGCGTTCTGCTATGGCAGCCGTACAACGAGGGCAGTTGACGCAGCGTGGTGCAGCAGAGCGATATAATATACCTAGACGTACGCTAAGGAACCACTTGAAAAGTGGAAATACAATGCGATGTTTAGGACGCCGTTCAATTATGACTGAAGCTCAAGAATGTGATCTTGTCAACAGAATCATAAGATTTGCAAATATAGGGATGCCACTTACTCCAAAGCTTATTCGCAGACAAGCATTCATCTTTTGTGAAATATATGAGCTAAAACATAACTTCAACGCAGACATTGGCCTTGCTGGCAAAGACTGGCTAAAGATATTTTTGAAACGGCATCCAGAAATTTCAAAGAGAAAGGCACAGTTCATGAATCCAGCTAGGGCGCAAAAGCTAAACAGACCAATCGTTAGCCAACACTTCTCAGAAATCAAAAAAATTTATGACGAGCTTGAAATTATAACACACCCGCAAAGGCTTTACAACATAGATGAAAAGGGATGTCGGTTGACTGTTCATAGTCAACAGACTGTTCTAGCACAAAGAGGAGCTCGACGAGTCCATTTAATAGCGCCAGAGCATGCTCAAAATGTCACGATCGCAATGTGTGTCAATGCTATCGGGACCGCTATTCCACCGATGATAATATTTAAAGGACAGAGGCAGAAACCTGAATTCAGTGACAATTTACCCGCGGGGAGTTTCGTGAAGATGTCAGCAAAAGGGAGCATGACAACTGAACTATTCGTGGAGTTCATTAAACATTTGGCAAAATATAAGACTCAAGGAAAAATTTTGTTGATCTTCGATGGAGCGTCATCGCACTTAGATTACACGATCGTTGAGGAAGCAGACCGGCATGACATAGTCCTGTATTGTCTCCCGAGTAATACTACGCACGAGCTGCAACCTCTGGACAAATCTGTGAATAAGTCGTTTGAACATTATTGGGATCAAGAGGTTTTAAGATACATGTACCAAAATCCTGAAAGACACATAACGAAAACCAGTTTTAATACAATTTTCACAAAGGTGTGGTCACAGTGTTTGACTCACGACAATATAGTAAACGGTTTTCGAGCTACGGGCTTGTACCCTTTCAACCCTGACATATTGCCTGACGAGGCATTTGCTCCATCAATTTTAACAGAGCTGCCTCCACCAACAGAACCCAGCGCTTTAGTAGGCTCAGACACAGATCATCCAGATAATTATACTGTCAATCAGCCAGAAGAACAGTTTCGAACGAGGATGATTCTCAATCTCATTTAGAGCAAGTTCCTGATTTACCCGAGAAAAGTCCTGCTCAAAGCGCCATGGATTTAAATAATTTGTCGGTCTTAACTAACCAAGAGCATGAAGACACTATTCAATCATCTGAAAAGATCTTGAATGATGTAGAAACAACACCAAAGAAGGCACAAATCATTGTTACTCCGACCCAGTCACCAAAACCATCCACTTCAGGACTTCACAGGGCTCCTATATATCGTCGTCCAATAATTTACAGCTCAGGATCCGAGACAGACTCTGAAACAAATATTGAATTGCAGATAACACAACTGGCATTAAACAAATCATCACTGGCCATGGATAATATATATGGTTCTGAAGAAAATATCGAAGACAGCGATGATTTTGGTTCTGATGACAACGTACCTTTGGCGAACCTCAAAGACAATAAATTTAGGTCTCCTTTTCAAGAACTACTGCCAACGCCAAACTACGCTGTGACAAAGAATAAAACTAGGAGAAAAGCTATCAATTATAAAGGCCAACGAGTCACCAAAGATCTGTTTAAGGAACAAGAAACATTGAAAGAAAATAAGTTGACAAAGAAAAGAAAACCCAAAGAATCACAGAAGAAGACTGAAAATGAAAAAAAGAAACGATCTAAAGGGGATAAAAGAAAAAGAAGCAATCTATCGGTAGAGGAATCTTGGTTCTGCCCAGCTTGCAATGAAAATCGTGTGTCTGATATGAGACAGTGTGTTAAATGCAGAATATGGTACCACGAAGAATGCCTAGGGCTAACCAAAAATGATAAAGATTTTTTTTACTGTCAAAACTGTGATGAATAAGTATAGTTCCCAAAGGAGTACCTATTTTTCCTAAATATTTGTGTGTATAATGGTAAATTCTTAGTGGTTGAAGTACGATAACTTCTAAACTAATTTAATTCCAACAGTTCCTAATCAAAAGTCTGATTTAGAATATGTTATTACTAGTCTTAGTATAAGAAATGTTGTGATAACTTAATCAGTGGCCTTATTACCCCCTAGGGGATAAAAAGGCCCATTGTTATTATCTCTTATGATTATGTGAAGAAAACATTTTTATTTGTTCTATTAGCTGAAAAGTGCCATAAACATTATGTTTCGTTGATTATTTCATAAGAAAATAAAAAATTATTTTCGGGCCTTAATTTACTATGGTAGTTTAATAAGGCCCACGGTAAGTGTTTTTAAAAATGGTTATGTTTCTTTCCATACTGATTTTTGTATTACTATTAACCTTTTATTTTAATCGCAAATAAAGAAACATTCATATGAACTAGACTTCTTTAATTTTTTTACAATAATTTCTGAGTTATTTGGTTTTAAAATTAGGTGGGCCTTATTTGCCGCAGGTACCTTACATTTTTGTAATAATAAATTAAATTTTAACGCTCGGGAGACTAATTGAAAATTTTATACACTTTCTTGCTTTACAGTTAATGATATACCGTTCCGCAATGGAGAGCTGATATCATAAATGAAGTCATTCTTCGAATTTATATCGGGCTTTTACTCGGATCAGTTACATCAGTGTTCCTTGATACCGTTATAAACTGTACAACATAAAGTCAAATTGAAATCATATTAACTATAAATAATATCACGGATTTCTTCTATTTATTTTGAAGTTTTAACTCTCTCTCGGAAATTTTACGAGTCTTCCGGCGACTCGGACCACTCGAAACTCGAACCGCGGTCCCAATCGCCGGATCTATTAAATTTAATATTTTTCTTCCGGCGACTGGGACCACGCTCAATATGGATAAAAAAATCTATTGTTCTGATCGATTTGTAGTACAGTCAGAAGAAAAATAATTTAAATAAAAAACATTTTTTTATGAAAATCGTTTTAAATCCGACAAATTGTTGAAAAAATATCAGTTTCAATACCATATACAAATAACAATTATGTAGGGTACTATAAATTAAAATAACAATATTTTTTTTTTAACTTAAACAAACATTTAAAAAAATCATAATCTGTTTATCATACCAGTTACTTATAAAAAGTTTAATAACAAATTTCAAATAAAAAAATCTGCCTTTTACATATTAATTATTAATTATCTTATACTAAAATTATATAGCAATGAATATGCTACATGAACAATATTCAAGTGGGTTAGTACTTCCTACATCTGCATGTAGCGTATGAAGTTGATAGTAAGTATTGACACAGATTTAAAAGGTGCCATCAATAAAAAAACGCTTATATTTCTTTATGTATTTCTTCATTTCTTCACCAGCGAACACTAAAATGTGCTTTCTTCTTTCTCTGTAGTCAGCAAGCAACAAATTTTGGTCCTTTTTAGGCACCTCAACATCGGCTGCTTTACGGAAAGTTACTTTTCTTGCTCCAACAGAATTATTCCGTTTCTTGTACAATCGTTTTTCCATATTATAAAAACCGGCAATTTGGATACAACGTGTAGTATTCTACTGTATACTTCGCGAGGGATCGAGAGAGGTAAAATAAATACTACTGTAGTGATGCATTGTTATTGGATTGCCTACAATATTTTGGTATTAAAAATTTTCTGGTGACTGTACAACTGGGACCGCGGTCCGAGTTTCGAGCGGTCCGAGTCGCCGGAAGACTCAATTTCACATGGACCAAACATACAGGTACGAAGAAAATTTACGAAAAATTTAGGGATAAATAGTACTATAAAAATTAAAATTTTATCAATAACTGTTTATTTACGATCATAAAACAACTGATTAAAACTAGGCAATGTGGACAAACTCCTTTTGCGGCTAAAACAAGCCTATTTTCAATCATTGTGCCCTGTTTATTAATTAACTACAGCAGTTATATAGACCATTCTAGCTAATTTATTAAGATATTTGTATAATAAAGTACTCCAGACCGCACTAGTACTTAGACTAACGAACCTAGTCTAGGTCTCATTTGCATACGACCTTCCTGTAGTCAACAATCAGTGCTACTGTTATCAACATATTGTTTTATTTACTTAGATAGTTGAGTTAAACTTTAATTTGTAGTTATAAAGGCAAGGCTATGTTTATGAATTAGTGTTTACCTTTATATTGATTGTTAGTGCACCTTCCAAGCGGGAGGCGTAAGTTCGATCCCAGTCACGGGCCTGTACCAATCAATTTATTTCATGTACAGATTTTAATGTTGCAAAATTGTGCCTCGAAAAGCACGTAAAACCGTTGGTCCTGCGCCTGATCTCTCTCCGGTCGTGTCGGCTTTCCGTCCCATCGGACTACGAGAGTAACGGAATAGAGAGTGCATCTGTGTTTGCGCACACACTTGTGCACTATAATATCTCCTGCGTACCTGACCAATCTCCGTAGAGATTGGTCGCCTTGGCCGAAATACGGTCGGAGACCATCATCATCATCATCAGTGCTTAATTTAATACAAAACGTATCTGAATGCTTCACAATATGAATTCAGAGCTTCATTGTTACATACACATCTCCTCGTTTTAGGATGTTATATTAACTTAATTAAATGTACCCTAATGTTGCTTCAATACTACCTACTGAGATAGCGTTAAGTACCTTAAAATATATTTTCAAAAATGAAAATTCGGATCTCAGTATTCAACAAGCATTACACTGGATTCAAATAGAATTTGCTACTCCTACAACAAAACACATTCTCAACAATTTTAGTTCACATGTTGAAGCTTGAACACTTTTTATTACCACTAAATAGGTGTTATTCAACGTAGTGTCTATCAATACATTTTCTCACCAATCGAATCTAATAAAAGATCTTTAATAGCCCTAAACTGACTACTCACGGTGACGTCGGTAGTGTGTGAATAGGTTGCAGTGAGTGGTATGCGGTAAGTACCTACCATTTGAACTGCAACACGTCTGTGTACTTACTATTCCACATCTATTTGAGCAGGAATAATGAAAAACGAGGGTTTAACAAAAATTTGTTAACTAGTTTTATGGCTTTGTAAATTCAGTGCTAAATCGTAATAATCAAAAGTTGTTATTCTTGTTATCTGTCATTTCATTGATTCCGAAGATATCAGACGGTAGATTAAACCATGTAATAAAAAATTATATTTGATTACTATTACAATAAGTTTTTGATAGTACCCGTTCTTCATGAAAACTCAACTTGGAAAACTCAGGAATAACAGAATATATTGTCCAAATCTGATTGAAACAGGTTATATATAAGTTGTAATTATCGAATCATAATAGTCGCTAGGTACAGCTACTTGTGTACGACTACTTAAGTAGGAGTAGCAAGAACTTAACCCGTTCATGACATACTATTAATACCATCAAAGGACTAGTCTACAGTTTGCAGAGTTTGGATAGAGTTAGAAATAGGTACCTACTTAGTTCTGAGCAATTATAAAAATAGAGTCCACAAGGAAACAATTACTAAAACCAAGTACATCTATTGTCTGTAGATTGAACTATTAATTCTTTCGTCGAACTAGTGAGATTTTTTGTAAAGTGCCATCAAAAAAATATAAATCTACAGGATGTTTTTCGTTGCCACCCTTAACGAAGGGTACGTACTCTATATATCAAATAAAGTAAGTTTATGCCAAAAAAATGCTGGGAAACGATGTAAATTTTTTTTATTTATTTTTTTATTACTTCATCGGGTGAAATTTATAGTGTCCAGTGTTTATACTAGTTTTTTCATAGACAGATATTAATTATTTATTTATTATTAATTATAAAAAATCTTGCTACACGCGTCAATGTGCATTTATGCAGAAAAACGCAGTCTATTTACTCAACTTTGGACCCTAATATTTTGGAAACCAGACACTTTCCAGGTATGATTCCATGGAGAAAAATGATCGTGATGATGAGGAGGTTCCGTAGTTTTCGGGAACGTTGACGATCAAAAATCACTCTGTATATATCGACGATGAAGTGACAATACCTCCTAACTAACATTTTTTTAACAAATCGACTTTTTAACACCGATTTAAAAACGATTTGTTAAAAACATGTTAGTTAGGAAGTATTGTCACTTCATCGTCGATATGTAACTTAATTGCACGTCGAAATACACCCAGCTGGTTATAAACCTTAGCTCTTACCCTGCCCGCATCCATCATAGTGAAGTAAACACATACATATTCAAGTACTAGGCAATTTCCCGTAGCAAATGGGCGAGTTAAGCCACGGTTTAGCTACCGAGCAGTTAGGCTAACTAAAGCATTTGCTACCGATCGTTCACCGCTTTTTGCGTGAAGGCTGGGCTTGTGTAATGGTTTCAATGGAGATGAGGCTTGTGAAGATGATTTGGATGGTGTATAAGGACGTATATGCATGAAAACGATTATTGTAGGCAGCTATCTCGTGAAAGACAAAAGTCCTAAGTCTAAAAAATGAGTTTTGATTTTTAAAAATAAAATGCCAACCCAATCCAGTCAAACAAAACCCCGTCTAATTTTATTGAAGTTACATACAACCACATAAATAATTTAGTGATATAGCTTAAAATTGCCTATTTTGGTTATTCTAAGGCTAATTAGAGAACGAACAACGCGGAAATTATAATTACTTATCTCCTACTAACTAATCAAGCCATTTTTAATTCATACGGTTTTAGGACTTAAAAAGCATCTATATACATCAAATTAGTGCCTAGTTTAGTGCACATAGAGTACCTGAGTAGCACCATGAGGGCCAAACGACGGGAGTTTCAGCGTCCAGCTCACGCCTGGCCACTGGCGCCAGCATCACAGCGCTTCTGTCGCTGCGCCTGCGCCGCGCATGTCTGCCCTACGCACAATCATTGTCACTATACAGCGCTTTATGCTTAATTGTTAAATATGAGGTGGCAATTATATGAAAAAGGAATGATGCTATGAGGTTTAATTGAAAATGGGAGCCCAACACAAGTGAAAATTCTAGCACCAAACCACAGACTACTTACAGAATCCGGTCCAAGTTCATAAATTCCGACATGCGCCCGCGCAGCCGCTGAACCGCGATCGAAAAAAACATTACGACATAAAATAAAACGACATTTCTCTACAAAAAAGTACAAAGTCGCACCTGTAATATGGATGGAGAAAAACTATCTAATTCTAAATGAGGATAGGGGTGTCACTGCGAATGATTTAAATGTTTAATTGAGAATGAATGGAATGATTGATATACATGAATGAATGAGATAAATGCTTGGTAAAATAATTGATATGGTAGAATCTGTTGATGGGTTTGTCCTAAAAAATATTTATACATATCCTGAAATGTTTCTTTTCTTGTTTATATTTGCATCATATACTTTTAGCATAACATGTCACTAATCTCATGAATATATTAATAACTTTATTGTAAAATAATAATGATAATCCTAAAAAGCATAACAATAAATAATGATTATACTAAAAAGCTTAGGCTTTATACATAATGCCACAATTATACAATTTGCCTGTTAGGATTTGGCAGTTATTAATTTCTATCTGTCATATATTCATACTTGCCTACCCACATCATATACGCCATGAAGTACCTAAGGGTAATTTCAACCTTTAGCTTATGTAAATTGAATACAACAACAAATCGATACTCAACTTGTAATCGATTATTTAATTCACTTGTAAATTCATACTTGACAGATTTTTTTTACTTTTGATGTTCTGCACAACTTTATAAAAGAAGAGGTTATTAGAAATAATAATCCCTGACATTGGCAGAATCGTCGGTCAATCGACGGAGCTATACTACTCGTACTAAAGATTGAATTGAATTGAGAAATAATAATATTTAGGGGTTCATTGAATAAAGAGTTTAATGCACTTTTAACCTTGATTACGTACCTATATAAAAATGTGATCCTTTGTAATTTAATCACTATCCATTTAAAAATTGACAAAAACGTTTAGGGTTAACTTAATGAAAAGATTGACGACACCTTCATGATTATCCGAATGGAGAAAATTAAATTGATATTTATCAATTTTTGTGTGCTTATGCGGGGTTTTACTAGAATACATGAGCTATATAACCTATATAACCATTTGATATTCAGCTCTTACAACACCTGTTACCCCTTATAACTCTCCTAAATATCTGATTCTGCGCTCTTAAGCAGCTTATGTGACATTAGAGCTGAATAATTTGTGCCCATTTAAGTGGTTTAAGGGCTGAATAAGCTCGGAATCAGCTTTTATGCAGCTTTCTTATACCACTTCAAGGGTAATTGTAGTCCAATATTCAGTTGCTATACAGCCTCTTATGCTACTTGGGATATCACCTTTCAGTATCGTAAGTCATCGTTCTCTTAGGCAATGAGCTAGCAAATTGTCACTGAGCTTTAAATATCTGACCGCGTTATTCTAAACAATACTGTACGATCTCCGTTTTTATGAATGCAGCCGCGTGTAGATATATGTATGTATAATATAAGGTCTATCCAAAATTAGTGATTATCTTTTGACACGAAACTAGGTAGGTAAAAAGAAACAACTTTTCGATACACCTTATATAACACCATGAACGTATAAAGAACGTGCGTATTTTCTAGTAGGCGCCGTACCTTATAGCTTACTATGGTTTGTATGTGTAGGTGGATAACGCATCATTACACATCCCTACTCCATGGAATATCGTTACCGAGCTTACTATGAATGGTTCACTCTGTGTATTGACAACGCTCTGTCCGTTATTCTTTATACGTTCATATATAACATACACATTTTCAATTATTTTGTTTTTTTTTTGTATGGCCAATCCGCCCTCTGATTACGTAAATGCAATAGCAAAGCCGAAGCAAAGCGATAGAGAATTGTACAATATTCGCAATGTCAAATGTATTTGAAATGTCAAAGTTCCTTTGAAATTCATTTTACGAGTACGTTTACGTAATACGAAGTTGACACGCAATCAGCGATTTTTGTACAATTTTCGCTATCGCTTTGCTTTTGCTAGTTAGGTAATAAGGGGGCAGTGCAGAGGTTTTTATAAATACTGAGGGAAAACATTCGTAGAGTTTGTAATAAAAGTAACTTGTTTTAAAAGGTATAATGGTACAACCCTAGCGCCTGGTCTCCACTGAGGTGAATTCTCGAGCTGTGTAGATCGATCCGCTTCGGTTCAGGGCGCGGATGCCGCGGGTTAATGCGCTAAGATGACAGAGCTGCCCGCAAAAACTGTCATTGGCTTAAAGTTTCTGATGTCTATGCCTTACACTAACTCCTTAATCTTTGGACACACGGCGCGGCGTCTCTCTGTGTGTGTAAGTTAAGAAAGCAAGAAGAGAATCTTTGAGAATAAAATTAAATCTAGAATTAGGCATAATATTTCAAATGGATCCTATTTTACTAATTCTTATGTAACAGAAAAGTGACGATTTTTTGTTACTAACTTCAAGTTATATAAAAATCATGTAGATATCTTAAAACTTTTGGGAGGAAGTGCCTTAACCATAGATGGTTCTAAAGACCTTGAAAAAAATGTTGTTGTATCCTGACTAATCCGGAAATGCAGTTCGAGAATTTCCAAAACCCCATTCATATTTTCAAACCATCATAGACAAGGAGTGCAATTTGAACCGTGTTCCAGATTCGAGCTCGTGTCGTGCGCGTGTCTATGCCCGCGGGCCGGCCAGGTGGATCGTAGTCGTCAATTGCTGGCCATTCAGACCTTTTTTCTGAACGAACGACCATTACAGACGACACGCCAGCGGTTAGATATACAGTGTGTTCGCTCATTTGATTTTAGAATGAGAAATTGCATTGTAATGATGCGGTTTTGCGAGCTGATTTAAAAATTCTGGCCGTGTTTTGTGATTATGCAAAAAATATGCCTGAAGTATTTTTAACGTTGAAATAAGTAGGTTCTATGGCCGAAATTCAGAGATTATATCGACCTGTTTTCCATAGCGAATTGGTGAGAAAGAACTTTTGAAAATGGCATTATTACAACAGACATATTTTGCAATCGGACCCATTGTTTCTATAAAGTGTAAGATACGATAAGAGTACATCACCCCTCACGATTGTCCTGATAATATCAATAAAACTTTTCATAATATTTCTTTGTCACATTTCAAAACTTAGAAAAGCGTTTGGACATGCATTCATCTAATCAAAATAGCAGAAAAAGACACAAATGGATTTATCATCGTAGACTACGAATCGTAGTCAAAATTTTATAATAAAATATCTCCTTCTAGTAAGCCTTCTAGTGTAAATACTCGTATTAGGCTAAAATCATTTTCACTTTATGATTAGCGTGTTGTATACCTTATGCGAACGTCCAAATGTAGGACATTGGTTTAAAGTAGTATCCCCCTGTAGCATCCAGTAGAAAGCCGAGCAATTACGTAGAGTCCGTCAGACCACCTCCGCGGGCGATGGCGACAATTCCATCCATCCTGTACACTAGCATTATCTAGACCAGACCACATCTAGCTTTGATTTTCATTTTATTGAAATTTATAGTTTAGCGTCAAGATCCATTTCTCTGGCTGGAGGAAATTACAATATTTTTTGAGAAATAAAATATATGTTTTGAAATCTATCTCACCAGGGTGGCAAAATACAATTTGCAATATTAGAAGGATGGGATAGAAGGAAGGATGGTAAATATTTTTTAAAAACTACAATTTCGTCTTAGTACTTTTTCATATTATAATTTCCATTAATTATACTAGCGAGTTCACACAATCGATAATACATAAACTCCTCCGTCGACAGACGATTGGCAAACCGAATCGATTCATCGATAACAGGTATCACTGGCAAGATCTATGTGGCATTGGGAATCAGCTAGGGATGTACCTATCGATAACGGTGCCACGATATTTATGAACCAGCATTCGATTGCGGTAGGTAACGTTGATTTAGGATATCGATGGAATGTTCTTCAGATTATAAATATGGATGTCATGTAAATTCTGTTGTATAGCTCGCAGAGTCGGGGTTAGATGTCGAAATGTGAATATTTCTAATGAAAATTATGGTGGTTTTACCGACCAATGTTTTAGTTTAATAACATTTTTACATATTTTGGCTGAAAAATTATGATGAATGTGATATTTTTTCTCTTTGTTCATTACACCCTATCTTCCTTTATACCAGCTGATTTTATAGCTGCGTGATATAACTATACTTATAGTTATTTTAGGTCAATAAAAATATATGTATATTGATGATAATGTAGGTAGTTCTTCAAGCACTTTAGGCTTTATTAAAAAATGTAAAATTTTTATTATTGATAGTTTTATCTAATTACTAAACTCAAATGGCTTAAGTAGGTAATTTACGAGTATGTGACCTCTCTATACTTTTATATAATAAAAACTGTACATTACGAGTAGTGATATTGTAATTAATAACGATCTACATATCGACAAAATGTTCGAACATGTCTGAAAATTAATCGATTATTCAAATCGATTTGAACTCATTAATAAATTTAACATAAACAGTATAACCGCGTAACATATAGCCATTATGATTGTAGTCGATTAAATATCACATATAATTACTGAGACAATTATGTTTCTGTTCAATGAATAATTCAATGATAATTTTCATTTTTATTTGATGGATATTGATTTTGGATGATTACGGGTTATATCAAGAGCAAGAGATAAAGTTATACAATCATCGAAGTAAATAAAACTGTGAAACCTTGAGAGTATGTACCAAGAATTTTATGTTTTATGTACTTACTTTACTATTTATATTTTAAGTAAAGCGAAATATGACTACGTATAGATTCCCACTCGGGTGAAGAATTTTTTCCATTTCTTTATTAATAATTTTATAAGTATAGATAGTCATCATCATCAGCCTATTGCAGTCCACTGCTGGACGTAGGCCTCCCTCAGGGACACGCCATAAGACTGCCGTGAGGGATATTTGCCCATAGTCACCACGCTGGGCAGACGGGTTGGTGACCGCAGTTTGTACTTTGGACTATGTTGTCAACACGGGAGGCGCTGCTGCCCACCTCCCGGGAACCCTTAATCGCCTCGTACGATACCCACGGGCAGACATGGGGTGGTACGAATTCTACTCTGCCGGCAACACGCGGCCAAGTATAGATAGTAAAGAACCTTGATTTTCCTGCATACTAAATAAATATTCATTTCATGACAACATCAACAAACTAAAAACTAAGCGATATTTTAAAAAAATCGTCCAATTTGAATACATTAACATCGCTTTGACCCTAATATAAAACTTGCAAGAAAAACATCACAAATCAAGAACTCTCAGGAAAATTCAGTAAAAAACATCCGACCCCATCATGAATCGAACCAAAACACCAGCTTACCCGCCCAACATGTCACTTGAGCGACCCGGTCAGTTAGCTAAGTATAGTAGTTATGAACTAGCTACATTATAGCAATAGGAACATTTATGGGCGGCCTTACACCTCTAGCAGCCATCAAGACTTTATGAGATCAGAGGGGCAGCTGCACCAAGTGCAGGGGATTTGTCATATACCGCCAGTTAAGGATGCGCTCACACGTACTTGTTACAAGGAATAATCTTTATGGTCATGGTAAATATCAAGCACATAAATATTTTCATATTAAATCCCAACTAATATCATAAATGCCAAAGTAAGTTTGTTTGTTTGTTAACCCTTCACACCAAAACTACAAAACGGATTTGAAGTATACTGGCAGTATGGAGCCTGAGGAAAACATAGGCTACTTTTGATCCCGATAAATTTAGATAGTTTGTTTTTGTTTTAATCGCGGGCGTCTGCTAATATTTTGTTACCTACCCCTTCACGCGTTATTTTCTTAAGCAATAATCTTCTTGAAATTGCATACATATCGAGAAGGACAAAGGCCCGTTCTGTAGTGATGCAAACGAAGTCGCAGGCAACAGCTAGTAACTATATATTCCTACAAATATCTCTATGACCTTAGTAAACGATAAAATATTTTATCATAGTACTGCTACTACTATCATATTAGCCCTAGCTATGATATTAGGATAGCTAGGACTGAGATTAAGTGTGTATAGTTTGGAAAATCTGTTCGTTCGCCATTTTGAATTTCAGTTGAAACATTACCCTTTACTAAATTTGACTCAGTCTAAACACGACTTAGGTATGATTCATTTATATTGAAGCACAACATTGTAGGCCCAGATTAATGATAGGGTCGAAGGTAAGCGGCGAGATCAAAGGCAGCGTTTGTTAATGATATGATTTATCTAGCCTGCGCCTGCGCTGACGGAGGTATCATGAGTTATCGTGGTAAACGTCACAAGACCTCACGGACTGACAATCGACATGCTTTAATAATATTGTTTGTAATATAAATAATTGTGCAAATATTGCGTAATTGAAAGTATTAGAGCTTGCTGTTTGGGAATGGAAGGTATGTATTTGTATTTCATTATAATTTCTTGAGCGAGCTGCATTGAGAGTAGATTTAAATTTTTAATCTCACCTTACTTTCTTAAATCCAGTACCAACGGCCTAATCTACCATGAAAAACCCAAAGCTTATTAGAATTACATGATCAAAAGAGATTATTTACCTAACTTTGAAGCACACTGCATCAGGAATTTTCCAAAAAATTAAAAATACTTAAACCAATTGCACAATTCATAACAACGTTAGTAAATAGAACGAAATTTTATTAAACAGTTCGTAGGTACTTACTAACACTGACACAGAGTTCACTAATAAACATAAGCCAAGATTGCCCCACTTCATTGTTAACAAATCTCATTTGGTTTTGATTGATGCACATTAGATAAATAAAACAACGGAACCGAATAACGATATAGCGATATTAGCCCAATTAATAACGATATCAACGAATAAAATCATCAATTTTGTTCAATACTCCATCACTCATCCTAAATCAGATGAGTGAGGCGCGAAATTCGTAATGATGGTTAAGATTATTCTAATAAAGATATTTACAACTTACATCGTAACTCACTTAGTTTAATTACTTTAATTACAAAGCAGATATACCTATATAAGATAGATTATACAGTACGTAGCTACTTATTTTCCCTTCTGACTGCTCTATTTAGAGGACTGAAGAAAAATGAAAGCACAGATTTTGCAATAGCCTTCTTGCTGCTATTAACGGACATTAGAAGATATTTTAAAGGTCTATTAGGTATTTATATAATTTGAAACTGTTCTAATGTAGTGGTGTTCGTTAATAAATGAAACTTTTAAAAATATGAAACACAAAATTATGCTCAATTTAAATACATTTAGGATTATGCATTTGGTAACATTGTCCTTTATTTTAAAACACCCTGTCATCGATCATACATAATCGAACCAGTAGATTTATCTAGTGACTTATGAGTGTAGCTTTTTAAGAACTGTCTACTGTGGACTTTTGCTGGCTTTTACTGCCATAGTCTTTCATGATTTTATTAGTTAGGTATGTTATGATTAGCTCAATTCGCATCTCATATAATGTCACTTTGTACTACAGCTTCCTATAATACATTTCGTGCAAAAATAAATGTTGAACTTGATATAATAATAGGTAAAGTAGACAAGTGTTGAGAAGAGCCGGAACAGAGTACATGTGGAGCGAGGATGCGCGGAGGCCGGGCCAAGGTCTCAGCTCCGTTGTGTAGGTTATGTATCCATTATGTAGGTTATGACGCGACCACGTGAATCTATCATGTATATTTTCTATTGTTTCCATATACTTGCCGAATATAACTATAACCTATACAAATGTTATGGGTTAAGTTAAATACGCAAGGTTTATGCTTGTTTGAAAGTTTGCTTTTAGCGTAGGGTTTTCCAGAGAAATCGGAAAGCCTAATATACAGCTGAAACTACTTGTAAGTGTGAAACTGTATTTTGGCATACAACAACTACTAACTGAAAAGTCTGTATGTCTTTGCCTATACATAAATAAATATGACATGATCTAAGCGAATAACTCACATTTCTAGTGCCTACGTAAACATCAATTAATTCTTAGGACAAGTACAGCCAGTTCGTCCTACGATCCACCTTCGATACCAGGAGGTCATGGAAATGAACCCTATTATATAATTGTCATAATATTAATTAAGTACATTTAAAAAGAGTTCTCCTCCGTACTCCTAACTATTGTATGCAGGATTACAACAAGATTGGTTAAGAAAATAAAGCGTGAAGAGGTAACGAACTTACTTTCGTATTTATTATAATATTAGTTGAGATATACACAATAGGGTCGTTTACCGGTTTTCTTTACTTGTATTTATATCGAAAGATCATAAAATAATATGAACATTTGCGAAAGAAAAACTTCGCTAGCGTGAAAACTTGATATAACGATTTCAAAATCTCAATTTTAGACTTGCCAAAAAATGCTTCCATACAAACGGCTACCACAATTATGACGTCACTCTTTTAGTAACTTGTATGCGCGTAAAAGAACTTTTGTTCTTCAGCTATTTTAAATATTGCGTTTATAAATATGGTCACAAAGCAAAAGTTGCTGTAAATGATGCAGGTGGACATGTGATGTTGTAATTTTCAATTAATTTCACATTTGAAAAATGGACTTGCCCACTTAACTTTGAAGGCTTATTACTACCTCATTTGGATCAAATTTAAATTTTACAGATAGGTATGATTTTGATGATTTATTCTGATAAGCATAAAATGTCACATAGTAAACATCTCAATTACATATATTCAGTAAGGACTGCGGTAAAGCCAATAAAACTATGCTATGGCTGATTACGATTACACAACATAATGTAGAAATAGATCCATCTCAAATTCTGATAAGGACATATAAATAAAATAAGTTATAATCTATGTAACCTTACACGCTAGCTGCCTACCATTAAAATACACACGAAAGTCGCAATCACAGCAAGAAATACTCGTATGTCTTATACAAGTATCAGAATATGAATGCATCGTGGTATAACTGCACGTCCTACAAGCGACCTTCGATCTCGTCAGGTCGCGAGCTGACCACATTAGCATAAAAACAAAACCTCTTTGAGCCATGACGCAAACGCCAGCATGTAAAATGCTGACTTGACGTATGATACTGAAATCTCTATATTGTATTACTGGCAAACACAACATCATAGTAAGTAAAAATGCTGCTAATTAGTTATATTTAAATCACTTTACGTATGATATTCTCTGAAATCTATAGTAATTTTAATGTTACCTTGTACGTTTACCTTGTAATTAGTATTTCAAATGCTTTTCTACGGCCATCTATTCTAAAACTCAAAAATCTAACCAAATATTTTATTCGTTGGAAGTTTGTTTATTCCTCGGGCGTACAAATCTAGTAATAATCTTCGTCTTAAAGCGACTATAGCCGTGATTTCAATCATTAGTCGTTAGATTTGAGAGACAACGGAGGGTGTATCTAGGACCGGCTGATTGGTTTAGACAAAATAGTGAATTAAATGCATATCGATACAAATTTATTTCTAAGATCAACATTTGTATGTATGTAACATTTTAGCCGCTCTCCATTGTCAAGCGGTAGCCTTTATAATGCAAAACACTTACGAATTTTGGTTCGGTTCGGTTTCTTCGGACTTAACAATGTCATGCTTTAAATGGCGTCTAGCAAGAGCAAAATATTATTCTAAAATATTTTCCTTTTCAATATTTAGAACTCTGTATCCATGCATCTATTTACCGCTCTATGTTTCACATTGTGACAGATACCCTCTCTTCTGAAACTTCTGACATTTCTATATCGACCGGATTTAAGATGAAATAGTCTGTACCTATGATAAACGTGACCCTAAGATCTCTGACTACCCCATTGACTACACATATACGGCTATGTTCTGGAAAGGGGACCAGGAAACTACAGGATGACAAAAGAGAATCCATAGCCACGTAGGTATATAGGACAGATCTTACAAGTTGCTAGCTCATCGCCTGAAAGTATATAGTAGTCTATATAGATATATCATCAGCTCATCTCGTTACTTCCAAGCTATCATAAAAACTGTGAAACTACTGTAAACAAAACCCTACATGCTTGGCCGTGAACCACAGATAACAAACAATTTTACTGTAGAGGTGTTAACAGTAGGAGAGCGCTGAGAGCGCGTGACCTGCCGACATCTACCGAAGGTCGGTAACGATCGGGACTGTGGTGTAAGGGACAGGAGATTAGCGAGTCAGTTCTACAGTTGGCTTTTACTCCTTTAACAGGTAAAGGGTCAATTGAATTGGATCTTCTGTCACAGGTTATTATTAAAAAGGATACCGTAATGTTTAATGTGATGTATTTTATAAATGAAATTGTGTCTTGCATGCTAGGTGCTCGGGTCTGGTTTCTCATGGCGATTGTAGTTAGTGCAAGTGCCTGTTGTCGCAATTATGAGTTATCAGATCCGAGGGTAAGTGGAGGGTGTAGGGCCCGGTGGTGGGCGCACCCATAGTGAATTTTGTTTATAAAAAAAATTTTCAATTTCAATTTTCATAGGGTTTTATACCCGCCGATTTTTGTGGCCATGTTACGAAGCTAGGTAGCCAAAACTGTAGGATCATGAAGGAGATGCTATTGTCACGTTAAGCATAACATAACGAAAGTATTTAAATACACAAGTTACTTACAGGTTAAAACATAACACAATGTTTCACTTTGTGTGTTTTGTGTAAATAAACTGTAACTGAGCGTTTAACAACTTGTTCTTGTACTAGTTGCGCCAAACATTTCAAAGCAAATACGAGTAACCAGACGTCAACTTTAAACTATTAAATGCAAATCGCTTCGTCACTTCCGCCCTAAAAGCTAATTATACTAAACAGTTTAACAGCACAAAGGACACCTTACATAGCATCTATTTAAAAACGGAATAGCTGTGCATTTTCTTTAGTTAAAAATAAATTTAACCCTCACTTTATAACAAGACAGTCTCAGTTGAGACTAAGAGACATAAATAATAACTGGGAAAATCTACAAATAACTCAAACATTATCAGGAAATATCCATGATGGGTCCTAATGCTGATGCGGGGCTTCATTAGAATGCATAAGCTGCATCTCCATTCGTGCATGTCGTAAGAGTTAACTAAGGAACTCAGGAGTAGTCTCTAAAATTTTTACAGATCTTTTACATCTGGTCCTAAACGTGACTAAACAGTGGCTTTCGACTCTTCTTTATGATCCTCCCCACTATTGATAAACGTGGCTATCAGATCTCCTTTATTATCCTGCCTACTGTTCTGGCTACCTTGATGAAATTGTACATCTCAACTATACCCTCAAAATTGGTCAGAATTGGCACCATGTGGTCCTATCGGCCCTTGGTGCTCTGCCTAGCCCGTAAGGGATAAAGGCGTGATTATATGTATGTATGTATGTATGTTCTGGCTTTGAGAATTTGAGAATAGAGCCGTGTATTAGTAGGTATATTATAGTGTGTGTACATAAATATATTATATTTGCATAGGTAAGGGAATATACATTATTATAACTATCTGCAATTTTAATATCGATCTTTAAAGGTGACTAGATTTATGTCAATGTTAGTATGGTTGGTCACCAAGTGTCGCGTCCTTAACCCGCTGCAAATCGCAGGTCATCTTGGATTATATAATTACTTCTACAGGAAAATCGTTCATTTATTATTGAAAATACTTGTTACTTTACACAAAGATGGTTGTAGAAAATGTTGCAATTTTTCATTTCCTCCTGTCCCTCTACTGACTTGTACAGCATGCCCGGGAAGAGAAGCAGCTGTAGTATTATACGTTTTTCTTTCACTCCCAGAGCAGCATAGAAGCGCATAAAATTTAAACGAAGTAATATAGAGTTATAAAATTATTAATAAAGAAATGGAAAAAAATTCCTCATCCGGATGGGAATCGAACCCACGACCTCTGCATTCCGTGCCAGCGCTCTTACCACTGAGCCATAATATAGAGTTAACCTTCGCCAAGAAACAGCCAGTATACTCGTATTCTCTCAACTTCCTAATACGTCCAGAGGTTGGAGTTTAATGAACGAGACAGCCAGTTTGTCATTTAAACGGGTTGAATCAGCCTTGACCACTGTTTGGAACCCTAGGTAGGGTGAACATGAACCTTATTATGCGCTGTCATAGGTCGATTCTGCTTGCGAGTTGATAGCGTTACGGACCATCGATAGTTTCGTGCTTGCCCCATGGATTACAATGCTTCATTGCTGAATAAAGGAGTTAAACTGTGAATGTAATACATATAAACTCGGCTGCGTTCCCGAAATGGGGTAGCCAGCACTGCAAGATCACAAAAAAGAACCCATAGCTGCGTTTAGCATAGTTGGGGCAGATGTTAATTAATCAATGACAAGCTGCTAGCTTACCGCCTGAGAGAATGCCCTAGTTCAGGGGTGGCGAACCTTTAGTGATATACGTGTCATTTTTCATGAGACAAATAGTTATTATATCTATGACGTGCCATGAAATAATTTAGGCATATTAATATTATTGAACAAAAATAAAACTAGCTATTAAGTATACTATACTATTTATTAAAAATTCAAAAGTACAATTATCGGTACGTAATGTTACTATTTTAACATATAAAAAAAATTGTGTAATTTCTGCTGTTTCAAATAAGATGCTAAGTATTTTATGTCAGACTCTTACTTTGTTACTTTCAGCAGAATGCAAGCTGCTGAACTAGAGTCATCTGACAAACGGTTTCGATGCAATTTTTTTATGTAATTCATTCTCATCTGTATCATTAGGCGTGCCTGAACTATTTTGTTGCGTGCCAGGGGTGGCACGCGTGCCATTGGTTCGCCATCCCTGCCCTAGTTCCTTAGTCGACTCTTACGATATGCGCGGAAGGAGATGCATCTGTGTATGTAAAGTACTCAGAGGTAATGTTCAAACTTCGAAAAAGTATTATTATTTTCAAAGTTAATTAACGATCGCTCCTAGGTCGCAGTACGAAATAGTAACTAAGCCCAGGCGCATCACCCTGCCTACCCCAGGGTAAACAATGAAGCCATTGACCCGTGCCCACTAGCCCACACTTTACGAGGTGGGCTCGTTATGTGGACTTGTTTATTCGGACGCCCACGCTGGTGCCCCACGCGTGGCTCGTGCCTTTGATTGGCCTGATGCATAGGCGGAAGCGTGAAATATACCTAATATATTATGTTGGCAGTTTGTAGAGTGTTGGATAATAGTGATTGTTCAATTTTTATTTATTCTATACTAAGCAGTAAAGTATATAGTACAGAGATATATTTAATTGTCTACTCGATCGAAAGTACCTACGCCAGAAAAAGACGTAAGTGCCTAATGAAGTATTTTTCCGGATATCTGGTATCTGGTTATCGAATTTAGTTCTATAAATGTCTAAGTATTATTCACTTTTCGGTTTTAGAATTATGTGCATGGGTACCACATTATTCTATTATGGTAGCACAACTGTATAACAAAATTCAAGAAGATTTTTTTGCATATTACATACTTATTTTAATATCTCAATTTGTAAATTCTTATGACTTAGACCACCGGTACACTTAACACCTCTTCAAGACAGCCACTCATAGAAAAGCATAAACAATGCTAATATTGTAATCTAAATTCATTTTAACAAGCAAATCGATGTTCGGACTTTATGGCTGGAGATAGAAACTAAATAACACATCAAAATGATAACCTACTGCCCACAGTTTTGGGTTAACAATTGAATTTATGAACAGCGATTGTACATTCCAACAATTATTAAAAATACAGGCAATTTTTTACCGAGAAAATATTCTGTTGATCTCGCATCCTTGCTGTGATCTTTTCATATTTTTTAAACAAATATTAGAATAGAAGTGACAGAAAATAAGTATGATGTTAATGACGTCATTATTTACTTTGTGATCCTCGAATTAGTGTTAGTTGTTTTTCTGTAATTTGGATTCCTCAAACCAATGCTCTACTAAATAAATGGAACTGGCGAAAATTCTATTATTAAAGCCAGAAATCGTACTACATTTAGATACTTGCTACAATTATCATTTAAATTAGGTAAGAATAGTTTAAACTTCAGAGATAAATAATTTTGAGTTAATACAATCTCAATACATAGCAACAGCCCACCAACATTTCATTTTATTTTTTCAAATAATCGTGTCGAATTGTAAACTTACGAAATGCATGAACCGAAATGCCTAAAACATTAAACATGCGATAACAAGTGGAAAACAATAGTTTTTTACACCAACACACAACCAACCTTAGCTTGAACGTGTAGAGTTCAATTTTTATACTACAACAGTCACTGGTAAGGCGTTTTAGTTCTATAAAGGTTGTAAAGGGGTCACTAGATAAGCGGCAGTTCTAATGTGGAGGTCATATGGAAATCGGAAAAACTGACTAACATAATTTTCAACTGCCTTCTCGACGTGTTTCGTTTAATATAATTTGTACTCGCTACACTTGTTTAATGCGTTTAGTTTTATTACCGTGTTAGTTAGACCGTTTATCTCGCTTGTCGACAGCTAGTCTGGTTTGGAATGGAAGCAGGGTAATTTTACTGTTTACTGTCGACATTCGACAGTGCCGACGTATGTTTTATGTGAAGGAAGACTATCTTGGCGGAACAGTACTTAATTCATATAGTTTTTTATCAAGTACACATCTATACGTGTGCTAATTAGTCATCATTTTTCCGACCATAAGATACTCATGTTCCTCTAGACATACAGGCATATTCCTCTGTGCCCCAGATGTAGCGAGTGATTTTCATCCTATTATTTGGCTCTTTTGACGCGACAGATTACAACATGTTGGTTACAGGAGTTACCTATAGTATTAAGAAGAAAGAAAAGAAAAATAAACGTTTTTTTCTTTCTTTCTTTCTTTCTTTCTATTACATAGTGGGTATGATCATGGATTTTACATTCAGCTGTATCAAATATATGTATAGGTATGCATACAGCATATAGGTAGATATTATTGCAACACACATCCCAATACTCGATTCCAATAAAAAAACTACCATTAGACGCGAGTCAGGACGGAAGATAAGGAAGGACTCTTACATATAGTTTAAGAACTAATTATCATAGTATGACAAAGGCTAACAATAACCGAGTTAGCTAAGGTCATTCTGACAGCCATTGGCCTCCCAGCAATGTCAATTACAATGCCGGTACAACAAAAGAACATCACTATGGTTATATGTTACACAAACATACAAACATACAAACACACAGTCTACATCGAGGCGAGCCGCGAGCAAGGTCAGGCATAATATGAGTGATATTGTTTATAGTTTTTCTATGTATATCTCCACATGATGTGCCTGGAAAATTTATGTATCAATGCAAATAAAGACAAAAGGAATAGACTCTTCGATCACGAAAGTGCCATACTTGATTAGTAACTGCGGTGATGTCCCAATGATTAAGACGTATGCCTTTCAGTTGAAAGGCGTAGGTTCAGTCCGTTACTGCTGAATTTATTTCATTGTACAGGAATTTAATATACTAAAATAGGCATCAGGCAGGCAGCCGGCCGTAGAACAAACAGATTGCACCGACTTCATAAATAAGGGAATAAGGGCAGGAAGATGTGACCTGTATTGGTAAAATATCAGTGACGTCAATGTTACATCTCAATTTTCGAGGTTTCGTTGCTTCGTGGATGTACACGGGGTATATGAACCCGAGTTCCAGCAGGCTCACGTGATACAATTCTGCGTAGATAAACTTCGTCATTCCATTGTTTCATTGTGGTTTCTTAGTACGAGTGATAACTAGATCCTGATTACGTCGTGACGTCAACAAGTGTCAATCCGCAGAAAGCCATAACTTGCATAAAACCACGTATCACCTTACCGTGTGTCACAACTTTTCATTGTCACATATTTTGATACCTCCATCCAAATTGCCGTATCACGAACTATATGGAACTTATAACACTTGGAATTCTATTATGTAGCTACGTAATATTTAAGTATTATGTAATAGTACTGTGAGAAACTTGCTTAAATAGTAACACCTTAAATGTAGAGCTTGAGTGTACATAGGTATACGAGTACATTTTAGGACGTGATGTAAAAAATGAACAAAAAAACTGTCAGAAATAGTTCACACGTCACTGAGGTCGCCAGTGTCAGCGGGGTCGACTCCCGCGCGTGTCACAGACACATTAGACAGTATACGTAATTGTAGCTATTTATGTACCTACCTACCATGGAGCAGACACAGTGGGGAGCTGATACTAATCTATTCTGAAGTGTGTAATCTATATGGTAAAATCATATTCATTATCACCATCTGCCTATTACAGTCCACTGCTGGACGTAGGCCTGCCCCCAGGGTACGCCACAAGACTGCAATGGGGGGTATTTTCCCATAGTCACCACGCTGGGCAGGCGGGTTGGTGACTATAGTTTGTATTTTGGACTATGTTGCAAGGCATTAAGCTCGCCCTTGTACATGTATTTTTTGGTGTAGTACAATAAAGCATTTTATCTATCTATCTATGTTGTCAACACAGAAGGCGCTGCTGCCCACCTCCCGGAAACCCTTAATCGCCTCGTACGACACCCACGGGCAGACATACGGTACGAATTCTACTCTGCCGGCACCACGCGGCCAGTAGTGACCGGATGGCAAAAAATGGAGATCGAGCTTTCGTGGCGTGCTCTGGGGGAGGCCAACGTCCAGCAGTGGACTGCAATAGGCTGACACCAATATTGTTTGTATAACAATATTGGTGGTGTCATATTAGAAATTGATTATTAATGCCATATTAGAAAAGCGGCTAGACATTTTGAATATGAAAGAAAAGATAGCGTAGTTATTTTGACAGTTCTAACATGATATTTATAAAATAGATTGAGTTTTATAAAATAGATTATTTGTCACTATACATATCTATTTTCAATTTATTTAAGGAAAAAAACAAACTACACGTAAGAAAACTCCTGGTTATACCTGTTACATGATACAGTACCAACTTATTTGTACAACTGGGACAAAATCAGAACTAAATCGTTTTTCTAAGTAAAATGCTATAAGCTTTAACGGCGACTTACATAATAGCGAAGCTATCCACTAAACATAATTATAAGTTAGTAAGTACTCGTAAGCCATAACGATTATGTTTAAATTGAGCAGTGTTTAACATCTAGGATGTATTACATCATCTTGCTAACACAGAAGAATATTTTTACTTAAAATAAGGAAATAAATATATGTATAGACTATTTTGGAGATTTTTCCATCATAGCGAGGACAGACATTACTAATGATCGTTCAAGTTGCTAGCTTATCACCTGAGAGAATGCCCGAGTTCCAAGTCGACTCATACGACATGCACGGAAGGAGAAGGAGCTCCTTTTCCAGTAAAGCACCGCATCAGCACGGGAAATTATGTTTAAAGAAGATATTAGAAAAAAAAATGAGATCAATCGAAAATCATTACCAAATCATTAGATATCGATCATTAGTGATTGATACTGCATGGTACTTGAAGGTTTACGATCATGTAAACAATATTTGATATTATAAAATTATTAATAAAGAAAATGGAAAAAATTCTTCACCCGAGTGGGAATCGAACCCACGACCACTGCAAACCGTGCCAGCCGCTATAACCACTAAGCCACCGGGTCAATTACTTGATATTTAATATTTGATATGTTAAGATTCTAGTATATGTATATACGGTTCTTATTAATATATTTTACGACAGCCATATACTAAATTAGTTATGAAGGAAGGAGAAAAGGAGGCGACATAACAACATCATTCTGTTAAAAATAACGTAGCCGTTGTGCGAAAGTATAGGCTATGGATAATATAATACTATTCTGGTACGTATATCTCATCTCATACAATAAAATGTGTACAACTCTACGCGAAATTTGAGCTACTGTTACTATGAGCCCGAATACTGTTTTTTCGTATCTAAAAATAAAAGTAAATGAGGATAAACTGCATGTTGTGGTTTTGCAATCGTCAATAATTGATAAATGACAATCCTATCGTTCTTAGAAATAAATGGGGTCTTATTTCTAAGAATGAGAGTATTTGGGTTATTTTTCAATTAGCTAGACTAAGATAGCAGGCATTACATTTGTTTAGTTAGGCGAATCAGGCTTTTAAGGACGCCTTAAAAGTGCGTTGCGAATGTCTACATTAGCGGTAAAGGCTAACATTGATTTTGGCATCTCCACAGCATCCTTCCTTCATAGTAGTAGCCAATAATTATAACCGCAGTAAGTGCAGTTGACCTGTCGATGTCAGATACCAAGGGTCACTGAGTCACCGCGCAAGGTCGGTGGAGGTGAACTATTTTTGTCACCATAGTACATAATGTAAACGTGGCTAGCATAGCCTTGGCCCAATGTTCGTGGTCTGCACATTGTCGAATAGTAAATGAATTAAAAGACGAAAGGTTAGTGGCAATAGGTAGGTATGCCATGTAGGTAATCAGCAAAGTAGAATAGCATAACATAGGCCCAAAATCACACTGCGTTCGCCAACCCACCTGCTCAGCGTGGTGACGACTATGGCCGAAAACCCTCTATGACAGTAGCCTTGTGACGGGCCCTGGGGAAGGCCTACGTCCAGCAGTGGACTGCAATATGCGTACATAGGAATGAAATTTGGTCAAACGATAAATTAAAATCATACCGATATAATGTCTGGATATGTTCCCTAAGGTAGGAAACATTATGTTAATATTAAGATTAACTGTAATAATTTTGGATAAACTTAAGTTAAGCCGTACTTAAAATTAAGACGTTTGACTTGTGAGTTTCATGTCTTCATCTCCAATAACAAAATATTAAACTTAAACGGCATTTACATATTATGTTAGATCTGTAACTATAATATTAAACGATTCTGCTATCAAAAGTAAATGACAAAGCTGATGACATCTATTTAGTTTTAGAGAACAAGATTATAAAGACAATAGAAGGTTGACTAATGACATCGAAGACGCGTGGTGGGTACATTAAAACAGACGGACAAGATTTAAGACAGACGTTTGATCTTTATACATATAATGCTATGAGCCAAAGAAATACGAAGTTAATAAATAACCAATTAAAAATTCAAAAAAATTCGGATCTAGGTATATTAACTTTTGATTTGAAGTTAGACAGAGTTTTAGATTAACCGTGCGTGACGACGCATCCAAACGTCAATCAAACAAATCATTACATAGAATTTTACTTTAACCGTATTAATCTACGTCTATAATGAATCAAGTTCAATTAATATCTCGGCTTAATGCCCGTAAGTTATCCGCAAGTAAACAGTTAATAAGCAAGGAACAAATTAATTATCTTTCATGACTTTTACGGTATTAGTGTAAAATGAAGATGGAAATTAGAAATGGAAAGCTAACGGATATACCTATCTGATTAAATATTAGTCGGTAAAATTAAGTTATTATTAATTAATCATGAACATCTATAAACATTGTAAAAATAATGTTGCCAAAAACGTAACGTAAGAATAAAAAAAGTTTAAAAGAGATGGTCAAATTCGTCATCCGAGTAATTGACCCGGTAGCTCAGTTGGTGAGAGCTCTGCACGGAATGCAAGAGGTCGTGGGTTCGGGTCCCACTTGGGTGAAGAATTTTTTCATTTCTTAAAACATATTTATAACATTGTAAAAAGTAAATACCTAATTTGAATAAATAAAATTGCTTTGCAGGTTATTTTTATCCACGTGGAGTAGGACAAACAATTAATATGCATACAAGGGTAGCACTGAATTTGCTGATAAAATTTTTGCACGTCTATCTAATAAGTACTATATGAGATTTTAGTGCAAAGTACGTAAGTTTAATATTTTATATTACGTGATTGTATAAAATATATTAACTTAAGTAAATAAACACTTAAGGGGATTTCATGTGCAATTTAGATACGTCCTTGTGTCAAATAAGTAATAAAATATACTTTATATATCCTGCATGGAATTGCTTCCGTTAAGAAAATTATATTTAGATAAATTCATTGCTATTTATTATAAGTTAATTTGTTATTCATAAATTAGGATTTAGAACTCTATTTCAAATTAGATCTTGTAAATGCATTATAATTAAGTAATAAAATTTGAGGATCCTTTATATTTTTTATTTTACTGAATACATACCGTAATTGAATTTATAGAATTAAATTTTTCAAGAAAACATTTAAAACCATATCCTTTGACCATTTACAAAATTTCAGTGGAATTTGGCTATGGTTTAAACAAATACCTTTAGATGCCCTTTGATCAAGTTTCCTATAAATCGTGGCACTATGTTGTGACGTGTTGTGACGTCGTAAATAGGACTGTGAATTCGTTATGTTCTCAGGACAATGAGGTGTCAAACAGGACATGTTCGTCAGGCTGATGCGATCGTACGTCAATTACAAGCATTGTCGCAGAGTATAAATAAAATGGAACCGACTGAGGAGCAGTTGTGACCACTAATGTGACGGTTTGGCGACAGTCAGTCAATTAAGTGGTAGCTCGTGATTTTGAAAGGTCCGGGTCAATGTGAAAAGTTATAGTATAGGTACCTAGGTATGTGTCGTGGCTGTAGATATTATTGTAAAATTTATAAGTACGATGGATGAGCGTTTATTATTATCATTTTTTAAATTTAAATATCTCGATTTTAAGGCGTAACGTAGTGCCCTAACTAGTTTATCATGTACCATATCAGGGAAAACAAATACCAATCAAATGTACAATCTGATGTCACGTGTGAGGTCAGTGACCTGCACAGTGGACAGCTTTATGCAACATAAGCAAGTATTGTCACTTAGGTATTCCGACAGTGCCGGTGACATGACCTCGATTTGACCTGAGGGTATTGACCTATGATAGGGTTGGTATTTGCAAATAGGTAATGCATGGTCTATGGAGAGTACGATTATTTGCAAATAGAACAAACTGCTAACAAAAATAAAAATCAAATTAAAAACATCCTAAAAAAATAATACACAGAGTGGGTTGAGTGCCAGAATGTAATGTAAGTAAGTAATTAAATAAAGCAGCACAATCTTTAAATTTAAGATTATAGCTTTAAGTTCAAGGAAAAAACTACATGTATTTTAATGAAAATAAACAGATTTAAATTTTAATTTTTTTTATGCTACATAATAGGTTAAAAAGTGGATATCATCAGAGTTTTTAGCAAAAACTACCATATGTACTTTTTACTATTTACTTTGAAAAACTATTCAAAAGTATGTAGAAATAATTTAGGTTGGTGGTATCATATTTTTTAACAGGGTCCCACATAATATAGGTAGCTTTTTTTTATTGTACCATTTTACTTTTTATCTAGATAAGAAATAGAAACTTGTCCTAAAGGGCGAGCTAAGTCGATTTCTAAAGCGGACCTAACACCGCTTCTACCTTATTCATTAATCCTCTCATACTTACTAATTTATTAATCATATCTTATCGATTATTGCTAAGTTATTGACTTAAGAATTAAATGAGTTTTAGAAAGATCATGTAAAGGAAAGCGCGCTATAAAATATAATGGAAAATAAGACAAGAATCGATGTAGATAAGATTTTTTTTTAAAAAAATAGTAGAAGGGAAAAATACACATTAACTTAGCATCATACTAAGATCACTAAGGTCTATAGTCGCGTAACTACTATGTCAATACATAGATAATCATAGGACGATCCATAACTTGGAAACAAACATCGATATTTATCATAACAATATTTGCACTTACCGAAATTCGAACCCAGGATGCTATGAGGGGTAGGTAGGGCCGTTAGTCAATGTGTGTAACAGAATCTTATCTGTCGATGTATCACCCATATTTTGCGAAAATAAAACTTATTGTATTGTATTTTAATCAGACAAGTAAAAATATACATACATACATACTATACATATAATCACGCCTTTATCCCTTACGGGGTAGGCAGAGCACCAAGGGCCGATAGAACCACATGGTGCCACTTCTGACCAATTTTGAGGGTATAGTTGAGATGTACAAGTTACAAGTAAAAATATACCTACTAATAAAATAGGTCATAGAACACGACAAGTGCAAAAAAGATCTGTCACGCGCCATTCTAAACCGTACTCATATAACATCACTATCTGTGTTGCAAACCATGTCGAAACAGAAGACACGGGCCATATAGAGCTAATTATCTGCTATTACCTGTCCACAATAGAATTGGGCGGTATACGGGCAAGTCCCGTGAAATTGTGCTTTTAAATACTTTCCATCGTCTCGTGCGACAGCGTATTGTTTGTGCTCACTGCTTTGATTGCCTTCTAGTTCGTCTAGCTGAAACGTCTGCGTTTTTGCTAGTTAACTAGTCTTTATAACGTTAGGGATAAAGCTTAGTCGTGCTTTGTAAACGTATAGTTTATAGTTTAGATATGGTAATATCATGTGTGTGTCTGCTGTAAAGAAGATGAATGAGTGACCTGTGAACTGAAGTGGTAACGGTGAACAGTTTTAAGATATTTAGGGCTTGGCTACAGCTGGTTGTGAAAAAGTGCTAAGTTTGTTATTTTTTTTTTTGCTAGGTACAGAAAATCTATTCCATTGCAAGATTTGCTTTAAAAGAGATTTCTTACAGCCGTTCATAATTGTTGTTATAACTAACTTGTTTAAAGGTTACATGTAGCAATAAATTAAATAACTCCTCAAAGACCACACCCATTCATTCCTCTTAATAAAATAATTATTTTAAGTAGGATTGTAATGAAGGTTGTAACCAAGTGGTTTAATCAATGACAAAACACATCATAAACAACTCCACAATAATTTAATTAAATCATCGATATAAATCACCTCGGAGGCACAAACAGCACTAATCTCAAGATCAAAAAGTAGTCCAGTACAACGTCGCTCCACTTGGCATTAATTGCTCATGAATTTAAAATAAGTGCCGACTGTAATTATTATATTACTGGACCTTGAGGCGAACGTGACGCAAGATTGCTCCACAAACCGTAATGGCACCCTATCGCCGAATATCATCCATTTTTGGACGCATTTCGCGAACCTTCGTACCCTCGGGCATACTCCTTCCTACACGCAATACACTCACGTCTATCGACTGCAGTTGCATTCGCATTACACAGTGTATTTTCTCGATTTGCCGGGTATTCAACTGGATCACTGTTCCGCCAATCACCAAGGCCTGTACAGTTTTAACTTTCGCTCTGATTTTTCACGACCTTTAACTGTCACTCGGAAATCGTAATCCCTTAAATGACCTCTTTGTAACATTGAAGTAACTGGTTTTTCTTGAAAATTCGCATGTGGATAATTGGCTTATATAGACGTCAGTTCAAAGATCGTGTCCGTCATATAAACGTTGTGAAGAGGCCATTTAAAATGTCCATTACTTCCGCAAAACACACTGGTCTCTTTAAAACCGGACTCGGTAACATTAGGCTCGACTCCGCAATGATATCGCATATACTCAAAGAATCTGTATAACAAGACGAAAATAGACTTTACAATGAAACCATTGATCCGGAACGCGCTATGCGCCGGTGGTATGTATCGATTTTTTACAGTATATCGATTAAAACAGTTCAAAGAGCGCACGATTTCTGTCTCGATAGAAAAAACGTATCGAAATGTAGAATGTATCGATATTTGCCGCTCGTGACGGACACTTGTCGCCCGACCTGCACCTGTCTCTGTAGCCAATCGATCGGATCGTGTCACACGGGTCACTCGTGAAAATAAACGTCAACGAATACATAAGTCATTTCATCCGTAAAAAGGCTCTTATGAAAATAGAAAAATAAAGTATTTTTCACGAATATACCTATTGGTAGATTAGATTAGAATAGGTTTTTTTGTATTCTTTCGGCATCTTATACAGTGATTGTCATGATAGAATACGAGCCTTTCCTTTTATCATAACAATCAGAAGTTTCATATTTCTCTTTTTGTCATAACGATTATCACTTTTCTAGTAGCATATTTCATACTCTACCTAACCTTTGTAAGATCCGTGTGTTATTAATGTTGAATATTATCTAGTTCAGGCCCACGTTTACGCTTTCATAAAGAGATAACATCTCAGTTTCGCGTCTGCAAGAGCATTACATCAGCTGTTCATACACAGGTATGGTCATATATCACGCCATTTTTAGATTTTACACTTTTTAATGTATAATCTTCTCTGCTCAATGTCCATGGGTATAATTTAACAAGTTAGAACAGAATTTATTTTTATATATCATCATCAGCCTATTGCAGTCCACTGCTGGACGTAGGCCTCCCCCAGGGCACTCCACAAGACTGCCATGGGGGGTATTTGCCCATAGTCACCACGCTGGGCAGGCGGGTTGGTGACCGCAGTTTGTATTTTGGACTATGTTGTCAACACGAGAGGCGCTGCTGCCCACCTCCCGGAAACCCTTAATCGCCTCGTACGATACCCACGGGCAGACATGGGGTGGTACGAATTCTACTCTGCCAGCACCACGTGGCATAACTATTAAAATATTATTTTGGGTATATTTTGATTAAAGTTCTTAATCGTAAAGTTTTTTCAGGATGGAAGTTTAGATAGCGTGTGTAAAAAGCCCTTAACCTAGATAGATATAAGCATTTTGTTTTAGATTTGTTATAGATAAACAAGTAGTAATAAAATACCAACAATATTAATCAAAGCTGTCATATTAACCAATTATGTTTTAAGTCACGCATAATCCTTTAATCACAATTCTAAGGCACGCTATTCAATCAATTAGTAATCTAAAGCCAATTTACATCAACTGTCTAAATCTTGGATTATTTGTTATTCCTGATTATGTGGTAGTTTTTAGGATCCAGGTCCCAAATCATTTAAGTTGATCGATAAGATGATACTGCAGAATTATACCTTTTTTTGCCTTGTCCTATCCAAGTATCTGCCCGTGGGTATCGTACAAGGCGATTAAGGGTTCCCCGGAGGTGGGCAGGAGCGCCTCCCGTGTTGACAACATAGTCAAAAATTCAAACTGCGGTCACCAACCCGCCTGCCCAGCGTGGTGACTATGGGCAAATACCCCCATGGCAGTCTTGTGGCGTGCCCTGGGGGAGGCCTACGTCCAGCAGTGGACTGCAATAGGCTGATGATGATGATGATGATGATAATGATGATGATCCAAGTATTATAAATGTAAAAGATTCTGCGAAAAGATTTTTATATGTTTGTTAGTCTTACACACAGAAACTATCGAACGGATTTCGATGTAACTCGTCAATTACCCAGCTTATTGTACGACATAAAGCTATAACGTTCACGTGGATGAAATCCCGGGAGCCGCCTTGTCTTTTTATAAATTTCAATTTGATTTTTTCAGCTATCTAAGTAATTGTCAGGTGTCACTATGTCGACGACGTGATATTAAAAACGTGTTAGCACCTGTAGTAATGGGATTTGCTTTTGTCCTACGAAGTCACGTCGCAGGTTGACACGACAAGATGACTGTACGCAATCCACAGCCTCTCCGGTTGACCGAACAGGTGTTATCCCGAAATTCTTTATTTTCTAAGCACTTTGACTGCCGAAGTAATAGTTTATTGTACGCACGTCCAATTATAAGTATAAGATTAGTGGATTCCAGCCCACTATGGATAACCTATTTCTAAAATTTGAGACCAGAAATCGCATGTTTATTTTTCAAGATTGTATGAACATTCCTGAGTTGTTCCATAGGTAGGTACTATCTAGAAAAATAAACATGCGATTTCGAGTGTGAAATTTTGTGGCAGGTTCTTTTTGGTGGGTTATTTATATAGCTTTTCGCTTAACATACCCCTTTTGTTATACCCTGTATACTACAAGTAAAATTGGTTTGAAATATCTGGATAAAATAAAAAATAAACACCACAAAAGTAGTTTTAATCACTTTGGATCATCATGCTATGCAATTTCAATGCATTCCATTCTGTCATCACTCATCAGATTAGTGGATACCTGCGTCATCGTCCAGGTATTCCTTAAGAAATATAGATAATTTCCTTTCCTGTAGGAATTTACAAAAATCCTTTCTTATCAGATGCCTACGCTATATAAGAATACACCATCAAGTTTGAAAACTCTAGGATACAGTACATCAATCAGTCATAGCGGTGAGGTATTTGTTTAGCAGTAGACTTCTCATTACTGAAATGATGATCAAGCATATTAAGGATTCAGACATCACAGTCTATTTAGTTCTAGCACATAATGTTAGTTTTATTTCGTTCGTAACAGACGGCGATTTTTTAGTGACTCTACAATATGGAAATTACTGTACTTCAAAGTTTACAACCAGCTAAGGTGAAAAAGTAATATAAAAATGATCAAAACTCAACAAAGGGATATTTCTATCGGTCAAAAAAAAACCACAAGTCGTTTCTCTGACCCCGACAAACCCAAGAGCAGGAAGCCTGTACCCTGGCTCACGTTCCCATAGGCGGTCACGTAGCCTGCGGTGGCACAGTCGCGACCTCTGGCGGCCAGGCGGAACGGCAGAAAAACCTCGTCTCCAATTACCTAGCTTTTGAGATGTAAAGAGTTTTTTCTAAAATTCACCATTAAAATTACGGCGATTGAGATTCGGTTGTTTCCATTGGATCGATTTTATCCGTTTAGTTTGATTTGTATAACTTTGTATATTTGGAACGTACAAAATGGAGGTCTGTAGTCTCTGTCTACCTCTAACCCGGAGCGTATTGATCATGGGCAAAACCTTCTCAGGGCAATAGCCTTGTAACATACCCTGGGGGAGGCCACATCCAGCAATGGAGTACAGTACTCGTAATCTCATATGATGATGTCTGTCTTAAATATTTCCAAGCGTATATCGCTGCAGCTTCGTAGCGAATTCAAGCCGAAAAACACATACATAAACAAGTATGAAGGTACGAGTCAAAGATTAATCCTATACTAAATCGAGAATCTGCGTCTCGATAACTGAACTTAGATACGTATTAGAATTGCATAATTTAGATATAAATCGTTCCTTCAACTTCAACACGTGGCAGTAAAGGCACATTAAATTGCCGTACATTATGTATAATGTGTAATACTTCATACTACATTGACAGTTGCAAGATAAATTATATTAGTTCCAATAGTTAATTGCGCTGTATTTATAAGTTCTTGGTTAAGTACCATCCCTGGTAGAGCTTACGGGGCTCTGTAATCTTTTTACCGAACTGTCTAAGGAGTGGTTTTGTTTGTCTTTTGTCCAAAATCTATCATGATATTACACTGGGTCCAGCGACTTACCCTTCAACCGATGGAACCATGCACGAGGGTGGCGACGCTCAGGGGTGTTAGGGCGGTCGGCACAGGTCACAAAAAGATTCTCCAGTCCAAAGATCACACACTTATCCACCGGTATCACTAGTACGAAGTCCAGGAGGAGAGAGATGCCTCGAAATATGAGTTAAACGTTTTTTGAGATTGTTCTATTGGTGTTCGGCGATTGGTTGGCAACAGACAGCCCGTTGTATGAAACTGTTGCCTCTGTCTTCGTCTGTGTGATCTACATAACATAGTCTAATGTACTCCTTACTATGTATACCTAAATACATGATATGTATTTCAAACCAGAAAATTCAGGAAAATTGGTTAAGTATAGGCATGGAGAGATAACAAACGAACAAACTAACTTTCGTATTATTTTATACAGAGTGTAACAGAAAGGGTATGTTAAGTGAAAAGCTATGTAAACAGCCCACTATGGAAAACCTATTTCGAAAATTTGAGACTAGAAATCGCATGTTTATTTTTCAAGATTGTATGAACATTCCTGAGTTGTTTAGGAATTCTCCATAGGTAGGTACTATCTAGAAAAATAAACATGCGATTTCGAGTCTGAACTTTTGTGGGTAGGTTCTTTTCGGTGGGTTATTTATATAGCTTTTCGCTTAACATACACCCTTTATTACACCCTGTATATTACAATAAACTTGGTTCAAAATATCTGGATAAAATAAAAAATAAACACCACAAAAGTAGTTTTAATCACTTTGGATCATGCTATGCAATTTCAATGCATTCCATTCTGCCATCAGATAATCAAAATGTTTTTTTAATTTTCACATTAGTGTTCAAAACGCGCAAGTCAGACAGCTTATTTATACCATGAAGAATAAGAGAGGAGTAACCAATGTTAGACCTAGGATCGGCACTGTAGTGTAAACCTGCGGATAGCCATTTGCCTTTTACCATAGGACCTTCCATCTGTCACCATTGCAACCAAGTCACTTTTTTTGCCTGTTCTTGCTGTGCTATTGCGAGGCTTCACTAGAATATATTAGCTGCATCTCCGTATATGTCGTACGAATTGACTAATAAATTCAGAGGCGTACTCTGAGACGATGAACTGTGCCAGACGTGGCTGTCGGCCTCCTTCATGATCTTGCAGTTGTGGCTACCTACTTTGGGAACACAACTGTGTGTATATCTATGTATGTATGTTAGAACACCTCCTATTTATGGTTCCTCCATGATCGACACCCACACTGCTGCCTACAGACAATATGTTAAGCAGACATTCCACGGGTCGGGCGGGAAGGAGCGCGACCTCGGGCGGGTGATTCTGATTCGACGCACGCGCACTCCGGGCATCCGCATAACCTTAGACGACGTTCGTATACGCAAGTGTCAAATAGAAAAATGACCACAGTTGAACATGGATTCAGTGATGCAAGAACCTTTTTTGTAGAAGAAAATTAGTGGAACTTCGATATCATAAAAACGTAAAGTCCGATCAAAACTGTTACAACCAAAATATTTTGGTTCGTTTACTTAATTCCATTGGATGATTAAGAACTATTTAAGTACATAATGTTTTCGGGCTCACATACATATAACTAGACTATTTGATTACAAAGCCTTGATAAATATAAAAAATACATTTTATGCAGTGGAACTAACAATTTCCTCACTTGCCGTTGTAATTCCTAATAGGTATCATTATTATTGTATCAGTACCAATAGTAGGTATGATTTATAGCCTAGATATTAACCACTGCCACTTTATACTGTGGTAGTATCAATTAACAAACTCATCACGACCACTTCCAGAAGTCATAGTTCGTAAACAATCAACGCGCATAAAAATATAGTTACTGGGTACACTATGGGTACACACCTATGTATATATGTATACTATCTGAGTATTATGATGTATCCTACTTGACCTATATATAGATCTAAGTACAACAAGCTACTAAAAAGTAGCTACTTAGGCAATCGTCTTCCTTATACGTAAGTAAGAAATGAAGATTTTAACTTTGAGGTATGTAATTATGATGTACCTACATAGTTCAGTAGTTGTGATATGTGTCTATGGTACAAGACCGATAAAATAAGAAAATGCGAAGATAATGCTACATAGCAGTTCCAGTTAACCAGGATTGCTAGAGATAAATTTAGTTACCTTTGTATGGGACTAGTTAATAAATTGTAAATTTTGCAAATATGTATTAATAAATTGCACAGTGCTAATGCCTATACATACAAACCTTCCTCTTGAATCACTCTATCTATTAAAAAGAACCGCATCAAAACCGTTGCATAGTTTGAAAGATCTAAGCATACATAGGGACAGACAGTGGGAAGCCACTTTGTTTTATAATATGTAGGGAAGTGTATTTTAGTATTATTAGTAGGTGGTACTCCTCTAAGGTCATCCAACAATATTATATAATGACGTAAAATATGCACATTAATCATATAACATAGCACAAGTAACACCGGAGCCCAGTGCGCTGCGGTCGGAACCCGACACGCCGCGGTTTGAACCCTATCGCTACAGGCGTTTTTTATTGAAATAAACTTGTTTGTCACTCAATATGAGGTACCTACGTATATGAAATATACTTATGTAGATAATATATCATTGGCAAGGTTATGATCAAATATCTATACTATAGAGAGTCTATATAGAGTAAAATAAAAACCTACGTCATTAAAAAAAAGTGAAAAATACAATAGATTGTTATGTGCATTCATAGTAATATTAATTTAATGTAGTTGTTATGTATATGAAGGCAATTCGTCTACATGTTTGTAGGTACTTTTCGGTACTATTGGTATCTTACCTAATTGATACATACATATAATCACGCCTTTATCCCTTACGGGGCAGGCAGAGCACCAAGGGCTGATAGAACCACATGGTGCCACTTCTGACCAATTTTGAGGGTATAGTTGAGATGTACAAGTTCGGTTAGTAGTAACAGGTGGTCAGCCCATCGCCTTACAAAACACCAAGACCCTCTTGTCCCTTTACTGACTTGTACAGTATGCCCGGGAAGAGAAGCAGCTGTAGTATTATACTTTTTTTTTTTTCACTCCCAGAGCAGCCTAGAAATTGATGGCGGTCCAAAAACAACATTAATTAAAATCATGAACTAAGTAAGAAACAGAAGCAAATACTCCCGCCAAAACTGAATCCTGACCTACATTACTCACGAATTATTTTTGATGAATTACGTAGTGCATTTAGAACTAAAAGATGAACCCAATGAACTCGCAACTAAGTTTTATACGAGTTAAAATTTCATATCAAAAATACTGCTAAAGTTGCCCATATCACATGTAATCTTAAAGTAGATAATATGCTTAGCAACTCCTGCGTCTCTTGTTCCATGTTCAAACTCAAATTATGCATGTCATAGGGACATCTTCGGCGCCTAACAGAAAGTCGTTGTAAGTCAAAATACGACAGTCTTCCTGCGTAGGTGTGACGTACAGTCAGCAAGGTAAAAGTGTCTAACGGACAATTTCAATACATAATACTAGGAATAACGAAGAAATCAAACATTTTATTTATATAAATATTAAATTTTGCACGAAAACAATTGACGATTAAATCTAAGATAAAATATGGATTAAACCTCTCAAGATGTTTGACTCTGAAGAAATGGACTGTTCGTAATGAATCCGTTAGATACCCAACAACTTCCTTAAGTATTCATTTTTATATATTTAGTTTTTGAAAGTTAAGTAGGACTTTATTTAAATAAACTATATTATCTGATCCAATCTTGTCTCACCCGATCCTCATTGGGTACTCGCTCAAGTTTGTACCATAAGTAGCACCTAAGTATTTTGTTTTGTAAATATCATACAATTCAAGTAGTATATTTAATTTAGTAGATAATCTGTAAAAATATTAGAGATGAAGTAATTGTATAGAAATGACCTGGCTGACCATAATATAGTTTTTAGATAAGTAATTATTGAGTAAGCATAGTTCGGTTAAATTAAAGTCAAGATAACTTATGTTTTGTACCAAATACCTAAATAAAAAAGTAAGTAACGTAAAAGGTTCATGAGGTATTTAATAATCTCGAACATAGATAATTTATAAATATAAATTAAACGTATCATTATAAATAATCGTATTAGTAGGTATATTAATCAGGTAAGTGCCTATATTGTAGTTAACAAAAGGTCCATAAAATATGGCAAAATAAGCCAATACCACTAGACACCAACAACAACTGCATTTTTACACACATTTGCAAAACACAACACAATAATATTGTATTTGTGTAAGTAAGCTATGTAATCATAATTTATTATCAAATCAATATTTAAAAACAAACAACAGGGACAGACAATGCGACATGTAGGTAGGTACTTCGTGATATTGTTATCAGAAATTAGCATTATGCCCAGTGTCGTGTCAAAGTAAAAAACAATTAAGTGAATTAATGTAACAAAATACTGCTGGGTCACTTTAAGTTTTTTTTTAAAGGCGAATTATTGAACTTGGACCGAATTAGTACAAAAGTGTCATATTTTGACTGCTCGTGTATAAACTTACCTTTCAAGTAATATTTCCAGATATAGTCCTCGGATGCTGTTATATTCCTCAGTTTGCCGATTTGTAACAAAAAACGTTCAAAGTCACCAATCACTTTGCACACCGTCCACTTGACGCATGGGCCGATCAGTGTCAATTACAAAAGGGATCGTTCCAAATTTTAAAGTTTTTTTAAAGGCAGTACCTTTACCAGGACATAGGCAAAATGTTATCGGCCGTCAAAAGTCAGCAGCACTTATCACAGACCGCAATTTGCATTCAGCGCGCACACGTGCTAGCACGCGCATGTGGAACAGAACGCACCAGAGGAAACGACCTGTGCGCGCCAATCTGACGTGCCGACTGAACCGCACTGACTCACATCCACAGGCTCGCGTACACAACAGGTGAAAATGCAACAGTGTGATCTGAACCCGTAGTCCTGAACCCTGTAGAGGTGACCTGCTCGCAAATGTGCGTGCACTATTTTGCTCGTGTTGGTGATATTTATTGGCGGATTTGAGAGTGTGCGTGCATTTTACAGAATAGATGATCTCTTTTGTATTGTATCGGTATGCGATCATGTACGGTCGCATGTCATGTGTATGTACCGCCTATGTTTGCAGCCTACCTGTTGTGCTTCTTCAAGTTATCAGTTTTGTTTTTTTCGGTTTTGGAGAAACGTGCAATGTTATTAGCTTCCTCTTTCGCGGTGACCTTTTTATGACTTTATTATTGCAACAAAGTAGCTCAAACATATTGTTATTGAATTTTTCCAGCACTGAACGTTATTGATGGGTGATAAATGGTATGTAGGTAAATAAGTACATGTAAATCGTGCCTTCTGCTCTTAGTGAACTTTGTACAGTCACAGCCTAAGGTCACGGATGTTTAGCACTAATACAATAGGTATTAACATCCAGTGTCACCTTGACGTAAATGCAGACATATTATCATTACAACAGACACATTTTGACGTAAGGCGCTACCCAAGAAAGCGCAATTCAATCTTAAGGCAACGACATAAAAAGCCTTATCGTTTATCAAGTGAGGAGCTGGTAAGACCTTATAAGGTTAACACCAGAGGAAAAACTAAAAGAATTTATGTGCTTCTATTTTCCTACGATAGTAGACTTTGTGTCTGCCGTATTGCGGTATAATTTGTAAAGTGTTGTTTTTTGAGTTATGCCTTTATTGCATCTCGGCGGAGGAGTCGTGACTGGTCTATTTGTATTGTAATTTGCACCTAATCAGATGTAAAACTAGATTGATTATCGGCCATATGAAGCACTTGCGAGTTGATTGAAGTTCTTTTGTTCCCTTTTGATGTTTTCTGAGACAATTCATTCTATTGTTGACAATCTCGACAATCGTTGTTGTTGGCAATGATACATTTTGGTTGACGCCTACTTTATTTCGGCATTTGTTTTGCTGACCCTAGAATACATTTCATGATAATACATGTTATCGTTAAAGTAATTTTACCTGAATTATGGTGGTAAAATGGTGCTATTATGAAAAAGCTACATCAGACAAAAATACTTTTGACACTATTACTAGCCGATGCTGCAGCTTTGTCCATTTAACATAGCTTCTTCTTCTTCTTCTTCAGCCTATTGCAGTCCACTGCTGGACGTAGGCCTCCCCCAGGGCACGCCACAAGGCTAATGCCACAGGGGGGTTTTGCCCAGTAGCTCACCGCACGCTGGGCATGGGAGCCCACCTCCCGCGTCAATTTGATAGAATTTGTGCATGCATCTCTTCTTTTATGTTGTTTGCATTTCTTTTTGTGTGTGATCATTTCGGTCCACTGTTATGCCTCCCCCAACAACCTCCACTTCGGTCGGAAGCAGCATCCAACCGACGTCCGCAACCTTGGCCAGGTCATCCGTCCACCTCGCGGGTCGCCTTCCCACGCTGCGCTTGCCGATACGTGGTATCCACTCTAGAACTTTCCGACTTCATCGGCCATCAGTTCTTCGAGCTATGTGCCCTGCCCATTGCCACTTCAGCTTGCTGGACCATTCAGCTATGTCGGTGATCTTTGTACGTCTGCGGATCTCTTCATTTCTGATTCGATCACGCAGAGAGATCCCAAGCATAAATCTTTCCATCGCTCGCTGTGCGATCCTGAACTTCTTTATGAGGCACATAGTAGGAGACCACGTCTCGGCACCATAGGTCATCACCGGCTATGTGCAATAAAGAATAAAAATAAGAATTACGGAATTGTAGATGTAAATATTTTTACTCTCAATTCGCAAGATTAGCACAAGTAGTAGGTAGGTAGGTATATACATATAGTGCAAGATCGTAAAGGGGATCCCACAGCCACGTTTAGCGTAGCTGGGATAGGTAGGTACATATTAAAAATAACACAATAGATTACACTCGTAAGCATCAAAGGTGATTACCATAAATAAATTATAAATCCCATAAATATGTATAAATGACGTTAACTGAGGCAAGGTTAGGTGGCAGACAAAAGTGCAAATCGTTATTTATTTTATTTTCGTCGATCATTGACTATAGTGCCACGAACTTGAATGGACGAGTTAACTGACAAATTAGTTAACACAATTACTATGGTTTTGGTAGACTATAAAATTCACATTCACTTTATACCTACTCAGTCGTCATAATGTGGAAACTTAACACAATGGTACTTGTTGAACATTTCAGTATTTGCTTGGCGACAGCCACACCCTGTATAAGCGTCTACGCATGTTGCCCGATCTCGTCAGTAGGTACCGTAAAGTACCTACCTATCTCAAGACAGTGTGGGTTAGAATCTGAGAGGTATTTTTCTAGCAATAGGGATATATGTATAAATAGGGTATAATGTCTAAAAATATGACAATTTGGAAGCGCTGTCAGAACCCTCCTATTTTATGTAACATCTATATAACCTGTGACATGCAATAAATGAATCTATCTATCTACCCTCCGCTTCGGCGCAAAATCGTTTGTACGAGTACTTGTAGCACTAGAGTCCGTTTCATAGAATAACTCCTATGCCTGATTTCGGAACTAACATTTTTTGTATGCAGTGACACCGATAATGTAGTCATGCATATAGTAACTAGCGCCATCATCCAAAGGAACTTTACGATGAAACGCACTTACACACTGGCTGCCTTGTTTTTGCACGTGAGCTCTGCCACTCTGACCTGGAGGTCAAACAAGTCATTTTGAAGTACATTCGAGTTTTATTTTGTCATTACTATGTATTTTTAGTAAGGCGAAGTGTCAACACTGTGCTCCGTGATTAATTATCAATTAAATTAGAAAAAGTTACAATTCCAAACCAAAATCCTTCTATTTGCATCCTTAATATGTAATCTCAGTGTGCACGTTGAATCGCCGCGTCCTATGCACTAAATATGTTATGCGAGGAACTTGGAAAAGCAAAGTGACCAGCCGCAACAACCGAACCCTCAAACAGGAAACAGAAACCTGAAAATCGTTATGAACAGTAAGTGCTATTCACAACTGCAGTGATAACATCCCTCACAAATGCTGCATTTACGATTTTCCTTGATAAATTTCATTTCATTCAATCCATATTTTGGCTGGCCTCGGATGAGGGTGATTCAAGAATTCTTCAACAACTGTGCAACGGTTTCCGTTTCCTACCTCCTAGCTGTCAAAGTCAAATAATTACTACGCTGACATTGACATTTGGCGCAGCCTGCCATAGACAAGATAGATGCAACTCTATTAATATATCAATATAGAGGGAAAAATAATCAAATTAGTAGAAAATGGAAAGCAACTTGAACATTATTTTGGAAAGTATTCAGGTAGAACTTAAAAAGCAAACTATCATTATAACAGAATTGGTAACAAAACTAATATTAGAAAAAATTGATGAGAGACTTACACCAGTCCTGGAGGAAAATAAAATACTTAAAATTGAATTACAAAAACTACAACACAAAACGAATAATATGGAATTAGAGAGAAAAAAACATAATCTATTATTTTTTGGAATTACGGAAAGCGACACGTACGAGCCGCAGCTTGTTCAAAAGATAACAGACGTCATACAAAAGGAGCTACACATTGACATCGAAATAACAGAAATCATCAAGGCACATAGAATAGGCAATAAAAGCAATAAGACACGACCCATACTTGTAAGTTTTATAAATATTTGGAAACGAAACGAAATACTTAAGAAGAAGAAAATGTTGCCTAAGAACATATATATTAACGAAGATTTCAGCAAAGACGTATTTGAGAAAAGAAGACAACTATTACCTGAGCTACAGAAGGAAAGAGAAAACGGGAAAATTGCCTACATTAAATATGATAAGCTAATAAATATAGAGCCTAGAGAAAACCGTGAAAAAAGGAAAAGACAAAACTCTCAGTCTCCTAATACATCCAACATCAACAAAGAAAATTGCAGAAGATAAAAGAGAAGAACCAAAAAGAATTAATAGATGAAGTATGATGGACTACATCATGGCAGACATGGTGTAGGATTTATCATAAAGAAGCACCTAAAAAACCAAATTAAAGAGATCATTGGACTGTCGGAGTGCATAGCTGTGCTAAATATAAACTTACCAAACTATACCAATACATGGACCATTATCCAAGTTTACTCACCTGCTGAACAATTTAGTAAAAGCGAAATAGAAACATTCTACACAGATCTTGTAGACACTATATCTCGCCACGCACACAAAAATCTCATAGTGATGGGAGATTTTAATGCAAAAATTGGCACTAGGAATGCTGGCGAAGAGAAAGTACTAGGATGTTTCAGCTATGGTACAAGAAGCCGAAACGGCGAAATGTTGATCAATTTTGCATTTCGTCACGAGCTGACCATCTTAAATAGTCTATACAACAAAAAACCAAAACACAAATGGATTTGGATATCACCTGAAGGTACCTATAAGAATGAAATTGATTTTATCCTGACCAACCAACCCAAAGCGTTCAACAACATCAAGGTCTTGAATAGTTTTAATTTTAATACAAACCACAGAATGGTAAGAGCGTCTTTACAGGTCAAACCCCCCAAAAAAGCAAGACTAACTAATATTCATTGGCAAATTACATACAACAGAGAAACAAACAAAAGGTTGAACATAGAGCTGGGGAAACAGTATAATAACTTAAAAGCAAGAACTTCTGATTGGTCGATACAAGATAAATATGATTGGATGGAAAATCGACTAAAGTCAACTATTAATAACATAGAAGTAGAAAAGAACAATAGTACAAAAAATCTAATATCAGATCTAGTCCAGGCTATGCTGAGCCAAAGACTTTCACTTCTAAACTCAAAGGATAGAAGAGCCAACCGGAAATTAGCAAACAAATTAAATCAAAGTTAAGAAAAGAGAGAAAAATGAACAGACTCGCTACGATTGAAAGACATATTGTAAAGACAGGGGGTATAAAAAAAGCTTGGAAGGAATTGGCAAAGTCAAAAGAATGGATCCCCAAGCTCAAAAGCAAGGCAGACATGTATAAGACAAAAAGACCTGATATACTTGAGATTGCTACTGACTTTTACAAAACACTATACACCAAAAATAATACCACCTGCAAAACTGATCTCTCAGATACAAATGATACTATAGAAGTCCCACACATTTTAGAAAGAGAACTGGAAATAGCCCTAGAAACACAAAAAGCAGATAAGGCACCAGGTCCTGACGGTATTTGCAATGCACTCTTGCTTGGATCCAAAAATATAATATCACCAATCCTAACTATACTGTTTAATGATATCCTTTGCTCAGAGCAAATCCCTAATCATTGGACTACATCAAATATTATTCTGGTACACAAAAAGGGTGATAAATATGACATAAATAGGGTTTATAAATAGGGGGTTTGACTTGGGAAGCAAAAGTGAGCTATGGACTGATTTATTTTTTGTTTAGTTTATCCCGAAGGAAAGGCAAGGGGAACTAAGCCCATACAGCCATTGTCTTTAGTAAATGATTTCTGAATTTATGATGGATGGATGATTGAATGGGTCGGGAAAAATCCTCAAGAACAAGTGTAAAGTTAGTCCATTATTGCAGAAACAACTTACATGCGTACATGAAGAGATCATAATCCGGCTAAAGTTTTATTCAGCTTACCTGCGTATAAAACCATGCACACGCACTAGATTCACATCACAAGTAATTAAAATATAACTTATCTACCAGAAAACATCACTTTACGGACACACTACAAATAAATTTTCACAAGAAAATTACACCTGCACCCTTCCAGCTTTTCCCGCCGAATCCCTATGGACTGAAAATTAATGGAGTTACCCATACACACCTTCGATTTGCGGATGATTTGGTACTCTTTTCCACATAACAATATGACCTTCAGTCAATGCTGCAGGAACTATCAGATGGAAGTGAAAAGAATGGACTACAAATTACCTAGCAAAACTATTTCAATGAATGCAAAAATGACAAAGGAAATAGATACAAGAATCGGAAATTCTTGGAAAAGATACTGGTCTCTTAAAGAAGTGATGAAAAGCAAAGATCTGGGTATCTCAATCAAACAGAAACTGTTCAATATGTGCGTGTTGCCTGTTTTGACCTATGGAAGTGAAACTTGGGCTCTGACTTACAACCATATGAAAAAGCTACAGGTCTGCCAGAGGGCAATGGAAAGAAGTATGCTTGGAATAAAGTTACGAGACAAGATAAGAAACGAACATATAAGGCAAAAAACCAAGGCAACTGATGTCATTGCAAGAGTCAAACAGCTAAAATGGAGATGGTCAGGCCACCTTATGAGGGGACCGGATAAATGGAGTAAACTTCTAACACTTTGGTACCCTAGAGACAAGAGAAGAACAAGAGGAAGACCAATAACAAGATGGGATGACGACATAACAAGATTAGTAGGCAAAACTTGGAATCGACTGGCGAGAGACAGGGAAGAGTGGAAAGGGTTGGAGGAGGCCTTTGCCGTCGGGCACGCAGACATGACATAGTATTAAATGTATTACAATTTATTTATACCTACATTGTGACAATTTACTAATACTGATGACAATTTTATTATGACAAAAAATCTATTGATGTAATATGCATGAATGTCTGAATAAAGAGGCTTATTATTATTATTATGTATTTTTAACTATTTATTTATAGTGGGTTTACATGCATATAGCGTCAGCGTAAAGGCAGACACTTCAAATTAACTAGTAACGGCCAATTTCAATACCAGAGATTATAAAGAATCTCGTTATTTTTTATTCCAAATTTTGTGAATATTCTGAAATCAAGAACGGTTATTGAAATTGGCAGTAAGTAAACTTAGTAAGTTAAAACAGAACTTGGTACCAAGTACTAAGCGAAAATTTTTTTAGGCCTCCAAACTTTATCATCGAAATAAAAATAGCACGTGGAGCGCATCCCGTACCGCACGCATGCAGAATATTTTTTGTCGAGCTACGAAGCTGGAACTACTGGGAGATAGGGTCTAGACTGCGTTTTTCTGCGCACATAGACGCCGTAGCCTACGCTAGTGCTGCCAGATCTCCCAGTTGCATGCACCCTTCTACCCTGTATAATTATTATGTATTGTGCTTTACATTGCTATTTTAAAGAATCTAAGTTACCTACACTATACTCTTTTGTTTCTAAAATAGCATTTTGTTTGATCAGGATATTTGGCGAGTATTACTTACAAATGCGTTTATAGTAGAATATCTTTACTTTGCAACTAGCGGCCGCTCGGGACGTGGACTGTAGATAAAATGAAATGATGATATTGTCCGGGAAAAAAATATTTTCCGGGATTAGACATAGCGTATGTTTTTTCTCAGACTCTAGACTACCTGTGTACCTAATTTCATTTAAATCAGTTCAGTAAATTTGGCGTGAAGAGCTAACAAACAAATTTATTTCTACACTACTATTACTAATATTAATTGGGATTACCCATACATATCTGTACAAGGTGTATTTATATTCAAAATAAATAAAAATAAAACCCTAAGAGGTAAAAAGAGAGAGTAACATATATGAGGACTGGCATTTACTGCCTTTTTATATTCGATACTTCAATATTGCTTTGAAGGGTATTAAGTGCTACATGACTTAATTAATTGTTATTTAGTAATCACAGTTTAGAATTTAATGTGTATCCATCCATGTCTTTTATATTGTAAGCCATGGTCGAGTATAATTTTATGATGAGAAAGCCCCATAAAATTATTATATCAACTTGATTATTTATGTTGAATCACAGTTAACTCCAGCAAGTAGTTTACGATAGTATTAGTACTGTAAATCATTACAAGGTTAATGTACGTATGTACCTCTACCTACTTACTCAATTAAACTAAACCATTATCCCGATGATAACAAGGAAATAAGTACTATCTCACTTGATGAGATAGTACTTTCTTTTTTCCTTTGCCCACAAGTAAAACGCTACCACTATAATACGAGCGTATTTTTTTTATTTGGAGTGTCTTAATTTTGGAATATACTAGTGGACGCATGCGACTTCGTTTACGTAGCCTGCAGAAAAATAAAATGACGAAATTATCCGGTAAGTATAAAAATATTTTCCCGGGATAAAAAGTATCCTATGTCCGTCTCCTGGTTCTAACCTCTCCACCAATTTTCAGGCAAATCAGTACAGTCGTTCTTGAGTTATAAATAGTGTAACTATCATGACACAATACACCTATAAATAGATAGATGACTCACATATTTGGTTTTCATTTCTACCGTAGCTGTTGTGATTTTAGCGAGACATATTTCTCATTTTTAGCCCGCGTAAATCGGAGCTTTCATATTATAGGGGCACATCTCGAAAATTTTGTGATTTCGAGTTTTTACAATATTTGGATACAAAATCAACATGGCTAGCTACATCTTAAACGCATTTTCCCAATACTCATTTTTTTTCGAGTTGTGCCCCTATAGTATGAAAGCTGCGAAATATCGTGGTAGTCTTCTGAAATTCACGGGACTACAGAGTCCCGGTCCCTTGAGAGGCGTGCATCGGGCCGTAGCCAAGATGTAGAGGCCCTTTTTAGAGAACTTTAATATGGTGTGGGATGCACATGGCGGATATCATCACCGAGCGCACAATATGATACACCCGGCGATGGTCCCCGCCATGTGCAAAGACTATTGGAGACTATATATCGTCGTGCGTTGGAAAACTAAGGCCATGGGCTATGGGGTTGAATGTTGGGTGGCTGGATATCAATGGAGGATAACAATCTAGTCCCAAAATTGTGAGGTGGCAGGCGGTGACTTGCCGCCCGTAATTTAAGGCCATGAGGTGGGCTTCCCATAAGTGGCGCATACCGGGGAGGCAACACCGGCGCGGGCGGCTAAGGGTGCAGAGAGGTGAGACTGCGGGGCGTGAACGTCATTTAATGGTGGTAGTTATTATTATTGTTACAAAAATAGACGATGTACGTATACAAACTACTTCACCGATTTGTCTATGTTCTAATGCTCGATAAGCACTTTACGAGAGAATGTCTCTTGCTATTTACCTTTAAAGAATATATTTTGACCAACAAAGGAGAAAGTAGATAATTTATATTTAATAGATGTATATCAGTAATCAGTTTATAATAAACTTATGTGGTAGGTACTTACATTTGCTACTTCGATATAAACATAACATGTAAATTATCCTATGTCTGTATAGGTAGTGTCACTACGTAATATAAAATGGTGCTTCCCACTGCCTGTCTGTCCCTATGTATGTTTAGATCTTTAAATTACGCAACAGATTTTGATACGGTTTTTTTAATAGACCTAGGCTATGGTAATTGGACATTTTAGACTTGTGATAGCAGTGTGATGTAGAAAGATACCAATTAGAAAACTGATGAACATTTTAAGACCGCGTCCGTAAATAAAAAGATTACTTGTAGTATCAAGTATGAGGTTCTATCAAAGAAATTATAACCTTTTCGCGTATCATTCCAACAATGAAGTAAAGTACTGGTAACTTGTGGTATACCTACAGTTTGTATTACGCAAAAGCGAATGCAGTGCCATCTGGCTATTCTTATCGCTTATGTTTTAACTAAGATATAGGGCCTAGTAGTGCCCTTATTAAGGCCGTTTCATAACCTCGAGGAACTATAGATATTTACACGCATTTCAATTAACAAACAAGCTTGGGCCTGCGCAAGAGTACACGAAGAGGTACGAAGATAACTGCTCTGATTTCTACAGTTTACCTATATATTCGGAAGTTCTTGCAGCTTGTATAGACTTTTATTTAACTGAAGTTCCTTATTCCTGGAAGAAATCTCCTCTAGAAATATGCTCGCATTTACATATATATTTTTTTAACATTATTCTCTTAGGGTTTTTAACATACAATAAAGAATATGTTAATAAGTTCCTGTATCCCCTAGCTAGAGAGACAAGTGCCGCGTGGTGCCAGCAGAGTAGAATTCGTACCACCCCATGTCTGCCCGTAGGTATCGTACGAGGCGATTAAGGATTTCCGGGAGGTGGGCAGCAGCGCCTTCCGTGTTTGACAACTATCAGGCAAATACCCCCATGGCAATCTTGTGGAGTGCTCTGGGGGAGGCCTACGTCCAGCAGTGGACTGCAATAGGCTGATGATGATGATGATGATGACTCTCAGAAAACATAATTCTTAGATACCTACTATCATCCGCTAAAAAGACCAGTTGAGTCTTCTTTCAAAACATTGTTACTATCTTGCGAATTACATAATGCAACCTTGTTTACAAATATGCATTGTGTATGACATCACGGAGACCTGACGCGGTTCTTACAACGGTAAAGGATGACGGAAGTGTTTGTTTAAGGGCTTATAATTATTATTTAAATCATGTAAATATCTATTCAAATTAGTACGTTACATAACATAACACAAAGTGTTTCCATACTCGTAGGTACCTACTTGGCCTGTTTTAAACTCTCGACCAATTAATTATATCTCTGACATGGAATACGAGTATAACTATATAAATTTTAAAAAATGCTAATAACTATTTACTGCCAGAATGGACGGACTTGGCCCAAGATAGAGAGCTGTGGATGCAGTATAGGCAGACCTTTGCCCAGCAGTTTCCCTTTAGCGGTAGAAGAGTAAACTATTCCATTCCTGCACAAAAACCCTCTTTGTTATAACAGAATTAGGGTTGTTGCAAGTTTTTAAATACAGAGAACTGATTCTTCATAGAAATAAACTTACTAATGGCTATGAGTTCTTAACCTTAAGGCTAAGTAACATTCCAAAATAAGTCCGCCATATCCAAATCAAACATTACACGTCCCTGTCCCATGCAAATACATGAAAAGTACCCCCTCCTGTAGACTATCTTTCGTAGCTTCGCAATCGGCATGGAATAGCAACCGGTTAATTTATGCGGAGCAATTAAGGGCATGTTACCTCTGGCACAATGCGCGATGTCCAGGGCTATCTCCATCGCGACCTGTCTCGCCGAAAAGCTGTTCAGCTGGTGCATGCAACGGTGGTTCGATCCTTTTTACCCCATTTATATGTAGTTGCTTTTATATTTTTGTTTAACTTCCTTTTAACATATGACTGTATAGGTTATAAGGAGTATGTAAGGCGAATAAATATTTCCTGACAAGTTAGAAAAAAACATGCAATCCCATATGAGTTTCGAATGAAACCATATTGCGCCGAGACCCCATGAATAATGGGATAAAGGCAAGAAGATGATGAAGTTAGAAAAAAATAATATGCATATATGCACACGGCTAGTTTCAAAATGGGATAGCCAAAACTGCAGGATAAAAAACCTGGGAAATATACTAGCGACAGCCATAATGCTTTCAATAAGACAGCGAGATCATTGAACGTAAACTATCGTAAATAAATGATCACCAATCGACTAACTAACCAAGTTTCTTAATCATGGCAACATTAAGAATACTACGTTACTGAACTCCATGTTTAAAGCTGATACAAGTAATTGTGACAAGTACCAATATAAAATAAATTGACAATGGCCGGTCAATTTATACTGTCCAGTTTAAATTTAACTCTATGTAGAGCAAACATACGGGGCAGGTCGTTTTGAATCCGTCAAAAAGTCGTGTCATAGAAAAATGTTCAACTGAAAACCTGTTTTATTATAACATTCGTAAGACTACTTTTGTGTGGCCATAATTGTGTAGTTAATCCCTTTAGGGCCGATGGACACGGTCGGAGAGCGAAGGTCGTTGAAGGTTGGCGCGCTTTTCCGCGATCAACGGCACTAGATTAAGCAAGATGGCGGCGCGCGGCGGCGGCGGCGCGTGCGCAGTGGCCGCGGTTGCTTTTGCAGCTCTAAAATGTTACTTTGCACGATTTATGAGTGAGACTTAAGAAGCATGTGAATTCATAAATCCCAGAAATAAGAAAGTGATAATTTGCCAGCGACAGTTTTAAAAATACGTATTCACTTTTATAGATTTAAATCTATGCACACTTTATGGATTTCTTTTTTTTACTTGTATCGTGTAATACCTTACCAGGATAAAGATTAACACATTTCTGTGATATTGATTCATATTAAAATGAACCACATGTAACCAATAGCAAGAATTTACCTGTAAACAATGTAAACTCTTGAACAAATATCATATAATGTACGTACATAATATAAAAATTCATCAATTGGTCTTCCAACTTCTTATTTATGCACTATTGGTTGTAAATCATTGGAGTACGCATTAAAGCTTTTCAATCTCTGTAGCTATATGCTTGTAATAGTTACATAGCTTAAAAATACTAACAAGACGAGCGCCATTTTACCGCTCAAAGCTCTATAATAAATGGGCTTTTAATGCTATGATACCGGCGCTGGCGTAGCGATACCATTATGAATTTCGTCTAGTTGGCGTTTAACAAAATATCTGTTTGCAATCACATTTTCATACAGTAAACATTATGTTTAGTCCATCACAAATTACTAATAGTCATCCATAAATAATTCACATTAATGATACCTTTGAGTGTAAGCTGTATTGTTAGTATTTAGATTGTCAAACCTTATTACAATTTGTAAGTTAAATAGAATTAGGTATTTTGGTCAGAAATTACCGATTCATGATGGTTATTTTAGTTTTAGAGTATCTCATTACTTAAGATAGATCAACCATTAGATTGAACAGTTTTGAAAAAGCTCATTAGATATGAAAAACCTTTTAAAAGGATAATTAGATAGATTTTCTGGAGTTCTCTAGTACCAAAACTATTTGAAATTATATTGAGTTATATGGTTCTTGATACCTGGCTCACTGCGGACGTAAATATATCCTATAAGACTTATAAAAACATAATATATTATATTGATATATTTTTAATATTATAGCCATAAAACATAAAAAGATATATTAGCCTTACGTACCGTGATTTAATGTTTATGTTTCTATATGCTGCTCTAATTGAATTAGTTATATATAAATTACCCTAATAATTTCGTCAGGGATATTTACAATTTCTTAGGGTATTGGTGGGTTCAACTAATAACCCAACGTCAACCTCGTGTTAATCCTGTTATTAACAGAGGAGGCTCTGGCATCAGGCGAGGCAATTCTTAAAATTTTACAGCCGAAACGCAACTACTAACGAACCGTTAACGAAACGCGGTGCGAAGCAATATATACTTACCACTTAAATAATAAGTTATATTTTAGCACGCGTCGGTTGCGAGTGTGACAGAATAAAATCAAATATCTGTCTCGTACTGAAATGTGTCTAATTACGTCACCATAAAGTAATTATTGCTTTGTTCTGAGCGTTTAGAACGCGCAACGGTTCCGTTTCGGCTTCGTTCCAACTCGAGACTTTTCAAGAATTGGCCCCCAGAGCACCATTATTTCTTCCTACCTCTACCTACCTATTTTATTTTACACCAAAATTAGCTTTAAGCATATTGTTTTCATTAGCAATAACATACTAATCACATAGTCGACTATTCAATCTATAGCTTGTTAATAATATCACTTCCCTGTCCATTTTGTAACTCGTATGTCTATGGGGTTAATATTATGCAAAGTAGAATGCGTTTCACCGTAAAGTTCCTTATGATGATGGCGCTAGTTACCTATGTGAATGACTACATTATCTGTCTGTGTCACTGCGTACAAAAAAATGATAGGTACGAAGTCAGTTATAGGAGTTATTGAAACGGAGGCTACCTGTATAATTTGTGTACACTATCATAGTTATCACAAGATATGAGTGTTGTCATGTAACAACAATAACTTACACAAGCACAAGTACCATGACCTGCGAAACACGATATGATAAACCGATTTATCGACCTATAGCCTGTCAAAATACGATAAATATAGCCGCCATGTTGAATTTTGTCTAGAGACGATACCATATCCACAATGCGTGATCCACCCATTGAATTTGCTATATTAATAGTGGACGCCCGCGACTTCGTCCGCGTGGACTGCAGAAAAAAACCAAATGTCGAAATTATCCGGGATAACAATATTTTCCCGGGATAAAAAGTAGCCTGTATATTAATCCAGGGTAGCAGCTAACTCCATACTAAATTTTATTAAAATCGCTTAAGCCGTTTTTACGTGAAATAGTAACAAACATCCATCCATCCACCCATACTTCAAATTTTCGCGTTTATATTAGTAGGATACTCGTACATACATTAACACACTACTGTATTCCGAGATTTGGCTAGTGTATAGCTATCGGGATGAAAAAATAACGTTGTCAAAAACGTAATTTAAAAGAGATGGTAAAATTCGTCATCCGAGTTAAGTGACCCGATAGCTCAATTGGTAAGAGCGATGCACAGAATGCGAGAGGTCGTGAGTTCAAATCTCACACTACTCTATTCCGAAAATAGAGTACCACCAGAAAAATAGGATCACGAAAGAGATCATTTCCTCAGTCGACACACTCCTCAGTCGACTTTTACGATATACTCGTACACAGATAGAGATGCAGCTGATTGATTCTAGTGAATCCCCGCATCAGCATAGGAAATATTGTAAGCAATATAAAACCATAATGTACAAGTGTTCACAAATCACCGTTGAATAACATCTTAACTGATACAATACTGTATACACGGTCGTATATAACACATATAACGAATGTGTAATGACTTGTTATTTTCTATACAAAATTAGTGCAGACTTTCACTCAATTTCCTTATTGAATGTTTACTGTAAAACTACTAAATTAGGCTTTAAAATTGGAGGCTTCTAGCACACAGATATCTTCACCAAAGTATGTAAAAATAATCATCAATGTAATATAATTTTTTTCCGTTGCACAGTGGTTCAATCCCATGAAACGCTTGGGCATTGGAAGTTAGAAATCCTAAGTTGTGAACGACAGACGTATGGTCGAAAGTACCAGGCGTAGAACGCTGAAATATGGTATGGGTATATGCCATAAGAAAGGATATCCCAAAATTCCCACAGGAACAGAAAGAAATGGTTATTCAAATTTACGCGGATAAAGTCGTTTGCGTCCTAATATAAAACGGATGATGGTTTATTTGTACAAAATCTGCAGCAAGATTAAAGGCGTCCTAAAATTCTATTCAATGAAACCATATATGAATAACATATTTTTAAATAATTACAGACGGCTACCAAACAATTACTCATAAAATAACAATCGCTAAGTTTGCCGGTCTGAACAGACACGTTGAGGAAATAAGAGCACTTTTAAGTCGTCAAAGTAATAACAGCAAATTGAATAGTTACGCTTCCTGTGAGACCCCATCCGGTGTGCTTGAGGACCGAGTTAATTACCGTCGATAGAGCATTGTGCAATTAACTTGATTTTATATTTTCTTTTACGATATTTTAAGATTAACTTTTGCTTAAGCATTCAATTTATTCCTCGCTCGGTTGTGAAAAGATTACGTTATAAGAAACTTTGCTGTTGATTGCTTCTAACACACTAATTAGTACTAGGAACTGAACTCACGGTAAGTATTTGTTTATTATTGTTGACTGTTTGCTCTGAAATAAACTAAATTATCAGCGAGTAATGACAATTACACTGTGAAGATATATTTTCATGATTGCCATAGGTAAACATACTAACATCTCTAGTAACGAATGATTTTGTTGAAAGCCGTTACTTTAATATGATTCCAGAATGGTTTCACAGATCAGATTATTGCTAATTTCAGAGGCTGTTAAGTCTTTTTACCTGACTGCGCCAGAAGGAGGGCTATGTTTTTCGAGTGTATGTATTCAAGTGAATGAGTTTATTATTCCGGATATTTTATTATGAGTTGTCAGATTAACGGTGTAGGACCAAGGCATTGTAATGATGATATTACAAAGTAACATTAAAATGTTGCCACTCGTCGATATTCCGCGCCAAAGCGCTGGAAGTTGATAGCAAAAGTGATTCACTATGGGTGCGCCCACCACCGGGACCCATAGTGAATGTTTGAACTTCCGAATTGTAACGCCTAATACAATTTCATTTAGCAAAAGTGATGTTGACGGTAGTTCCATTTTTTAAAAATATTTGCATGCTCAAATATTAGTGCCGGGCCACGGTTTTATCCCGCAAGCGGTTAACCGCATTACCGCAAAACCGCTCCAGACGCACACACTACGGTAAAAAACCGCGAATATAAGTTCTATTGGAAACAAATTTTGGCACGGTTTTTACCCGCTAGTCATGTAACAAAACGCGGTTTTAAAATCAGTCGCGGGAAAAAACCGTCAGTGCGGCCGCTTCTATTGATTTCCTTAAGTCACAAAGTCAGGCGGTTAAAAACCGCGACGGTTTTGCCGTAGTGCGGCCTTAGACTTATGTCGAATATATCTATGGACTTGCGATTAGGGGCTTTGGATAAAAGTTGTGGTCTATAATGTTCGTTTAAAACTCTTGATTATTTAACCATCGAGCCACAGACTAGCTACTATGAAAATTGCGGAATTAACTAACTATTTTTATATATATATTATATATTATACTTGTCATATTTCATTGGTATTTATTCTTTAAAGAATAAAGAATAAATACCAATGAAATATGACAAGTAACATGTTAATCTATACTTTCTAATGAAAACCTAATTAAGTTCACTTATGTGTTATGAAAGTTCGAATCGATATTAGAATCGATAGTATTCCCTTCATAACAAGCTTTCCTTCGAGTAATATCTCCAATTAACACTTAGACAAGGGTCTCGTAAACAACGATCCATCTCGAGCGTTCCGCTACCGATCGCAATTATCGATAACTAATTGTGAGTCGGTATCGAGAGGATCGACTTCATCATCGATTGTGTGGTGACGATGATGCGCGCTGCATTGGGATAGCTGTCAGATGGTAAATGCATTAAATTACCTCTTGTCGGTTGTAGAAATATTTTGATTTGTCTGTTGAGTTCTTGAGCATCTCGAAGGAATGTGCTAATAGGTTGATTTCTTCCGTTACTTATCGCTTCTAGTCGGATATATAATATTGTTTTCACCAGAGAGAAAGAGTTTGGTGGTACCTAATAAAAAAATGCCGAGGTGTAATTAGTCCCATGGTTCTGAATTAATATCAAGAAGAGCTTTTCCTTAAAATGATTACTATTATTGTTATTAATATACTACTATCATTTTAGATATTAACGTGCTTTATGTGTTTATAACTAACATTATTAATTATTAATTAATTATTTTTAATTAATTAATATTAACATTAATTAATTTAATTTACTAATTTGTATAATCCTGAGGATGCCACAGTTGTTGGCAAAACATATGTAGATTTTTTATTTAGTTTTTCATTAACACACCAATTGATTATATCCTAAGTTAGGATGTTTATTTTGTTTGACAAAAATATCGTAAACCTACTAAATAATTCTATAGAACAATTTAACATAGCCAGAAATCGTTAAAATTACAACCCACCATTACAAATGATTCTTGCATTATCAACACACCTAAAACCCTCATATCATCATAGGTTACTGAAAAAAATACATACCTTATTTAAGGCCGGTTTTTCAAATAGTCAAACAGCCTATCTGAAGAATAAAGTTGATGTCTCTATCTTCATCAAGTTTCAGAGAACGACAGCATGTAATATCCTTCACAAAGGCTATCTGACTGTTTGAATGAATGGAAGCGTAAACAGCATAATCATCATCATTTACAGCCCTGGGAAGTCCAATTGGACATAGGCCTCCCCCAACAACCTCCACTCCGACCGGTCGGAAGCAGCCTGCATCCAACTGACGCCCGCTGAATATAAACAGCATAATATACATTTTTAAATTTCCTCAGCGCAAACTGAACTGAATATTAGAAAGTGCAGGTGGCTGCGCGTAATGGCCAGCGGTGGGCGATGACCATTTAGAAACGGGCCACTTTCCTAGTGCCCGGCTTTGAACCTACACTAGATACGCTCGATACCTAAACGTATACCTAGATTAGACCTTAACTAGTCCACTGGTTTAAGGCAATCTTAAAATGGAGATTTAGATGCTAATTACGTTAAGTGGTATAAGATTTACGTTTTGTTTTTTGTGTTTTTGTTGTTGTTCGCTGGGAGATAACTCTTTTAGAAATTATAGGTAGTTCACCTTTTTAAAGTATATTTACTTTTTTAATATGATTCATCATCATTTATGTCGTTATGTCCACTGCTGAATATAGCCTCCCCAAAATTATGAAACTGTTTAGTTAAGTGGTATTATTTAAGTTTCTGTATACCTACAGTGAATGGAAGGAATAGGTAGACCCATAAATAAGACACGTGTTTTCCCTGCCCTTTATCTGTCTCTATTTAAAACTTAATAAATAGGCATTGCTAGTATTGACATTTTAATTTGTCCAATCCAAAAAATATTGTTTACTTAGTGAAATATATTAAAAAATAACGGTGTTATTACAAAAGAACGCCTAAAGTTAGACTGGAATAAATATGACATTTGACAGCAAAATGTATGGCATATCTGCCAAATTTAGGGGCATGTTTATCTTAAAAAATGTTTAAATTCTTTTGTAATAACACGGTAAGTGTTATACAAGTTTTTATAGAATAAGCTAGCTTGCGAGTATTAACTTTTCACACAGCTTCCATAACCCGTTGATGTCTTTTCCATTAAAAAGTTATCTGCAAAGAGCGTTCTTTCGTTTACATGGGGCCACTGGCGGACTAACAGGGGGGCGGTGGGGGCGGTCCGCCCCGGGCCCCACAACTGAGGGGCCTCGGATTGGCATATTTAAAAGCATCGGTTTTGGATTTTGATGACGTTATTAATAAATTTAGTGCATTAAAAGCTAGAAAACACAATTTGAAATGTTTGTAATTAACTTTAATTACTTGTAGTGTGGTTGCTTGTTTTTTATTTGAAAGCTGTAATGTTAAAAAATATTGATTAAAATTTTAGTTTCTATCTATCTGCATTTGTTTAATTCAGTAAATCTGGAGGGCGGGCGCCAGGAGGCCCTAAAATTAAAGACCGCCCCGGGCCTCAAAAAGTCTTAGTCCGCCAGTGCATGGGGCCATAGTTCTTAAAGTAGAATACAGTTATTCCATGGATAAACAAATTTTACGTATAGAGAGATAGCTTTATTCAAAAAAAAATATTCTAAGTTTATAAGAAAGTCCCCAAGAATGATCTTTCGCTGTTTCGCTTTTTTGTTCCCTAGATAAGCCAGATCGATTAATTCAGTATGTATTATATTAATAAATGAATTTATTAAACACATAGCTAAAGATAAAATACGAATAAACTATAATGTTTAGGTTGGCCAAACAGACAGACACATTTATATTACTTCAAAAATATTACAGGTACGAAGTTCAAGTAAGGCTAAAAGTAATGCCAATTACATTAAAAAAAGCTTTTAAAAACAAATTTTAAATTCAATTTGGAGTTATTTTAGTAGTTTATTGAAATTACTACGTCAAGGCTATCATGTTGTTATAATAATTAAGATTTTATTAAAACTTAAATTACCCTTAAAACCTACCTACGTAAATGTGGAATGTCGACCATAGTTGTTTTAAAATAAATTTAAATATTAAAAAATTGTCCTAATTTGTAAAATTATTATTTTGTCTTCTTTTACTTTTCTTGTGCGCAGATGTATTTGCGTTACAATTTAGATCGTGTTTTTATAATTTGTATAGTTTAAGTTGCATGGAATTGTAATGTGTAGTGTGTGAGAAATAAATAAATAAAAATATCTACCTACAAGAAATTATCTATATATTACTTAGGTATTCTCATAAAAACTGTGAAATTAATAAAAACTGTGGTAATTTTTGATGAATATGAATATTAACTTATTTCTATACTACTTAACCTCTCCATGTTTGCTGTAAATAAAGTCGGTAATACATTTTCACCAAAACAACAATAAATAGTGAAAATGTATATTATATCTGACTTTGTTAATTGAGACCATCTATTTCAAATTCATAAAAAAAAATTATTAAAGTTTCCTAAAACTTATATAGTATTTTAGGTTAAACTACAGATTGGTAAGAGGTAAGTACTTACCTGGTAGCGAGAATATTATTATTGTTCAGTGGTAACCCGGTCGCTGACCAAACGGGCTGGTTACAACTCTATACGAACCTATCTTATTTTTATTCTTTATTGAAAACAAAACTCCATTTAGATAAAACATTTACAAAGTAATTTACATAGGTACGAGTACATATCTTCCTAAATTAAAAAAAATAGTCAATTTAATAAATTGTATAGATGTCCCCGGTGAATATAATAAACTGGAGTTATATACATACATATATATAATCACGCCTTTATCTCTTACGGGGTAGGCAGAGCACCAAGGGCCAATAGAACCACATGGTGCCACTTCTGACCAATTTTGAGGGTAAAGTTGAGATGAACAAGTTCGGTTAGTAGTGACAGATGGTCAGCCCATCGCCTACAAAACACCAAAACCCTCTTGTCCTTCTACTGACTTGTACAGTATGCCCGGGAAGAGAAGCAGCTGTAGTATTATATGTTAGCATAGAAGAAGTTATATACGCAATTTTTTTGTACATGATTGAGGAATAATGAGATATGAGAGCGATATCTACCAAAATCAACTACTACCAAAGGTCAATAAATAAATAGAAAATAAAATAAATACACACACAATATGTGCAATATTTATTACCTAGTACTATAAATCTGTGAGTGGATAGCACCCGCCAGCAGTGGGACGACACATTAAAAAAATATATAAACAAAAACTCTAACTGCCAATTTTAATTACCAATCGTGAGATTTTTTGCGTAGGTTTAATTAAATTAATTTTATAATTTAAAAAATTTGAACTATCAATTCTGAGTTTCATCTTGATCTTCAGTGAAGTTGGAAATTAGTCGCAATGGGACAAACCCGGCTAGACAAAACTGACCCGCGCCCGCAGCCTTATAAATCCTCCTGTCTACAGATAAATATAACGAACGATCACACCTAGACTACCTAGGTACACTAGATACCTAGATCTAGACTACCTAGGCCGACTAGTTCTAGGGCTACTGAACTTAGACGGGATATTGTGTTTCGTTTATGCCGCTAAAATCGTTTATGTTGTAACATGGGTATCTTTGTACTTGCAATGATTGTTACTCGTATTTACGCTTTTAGGACGTACCTATTAATAGACATAATTTTTTTGACGGGTGTAATACAATATTGCGGGTATGACGGGCATCTTATAAAAAAGGATTATCCAAAATTTCTGCGGGTATGGGCAATTGCGAATTTTTAAGTGTATTCGGAGAAAGTACCTAGTAGGCGTCCGCTACTTACTTATAGTCCAGGATAATAATTATTGTAAATAAAATAACCAAAATAAATATTTGTATAATAATATACATAAGTTGAATTGTTGCAATACCATGGAGAAGAAATAAAAGAGCGCTACTCCTCTTTTATTTTAAAAGAGGAGTAGCGGCTAAGTATATTTTCATACAAAAATAGTGTGCTGCGGAGCGGGGGTGAAGTATGGGCTTGTAGTGACTAGTCAAACTACTTGCTCATTATCAATATGGTTCAAGATTGTTTTACTAGTGCAATTACTCATCACTTGATGGCAATATTATACTACATTTTAGTAATAAAGTACCCTGAAAAAAGCGCTAGTGTCTTTGTAATATTAATACGGTTACATTTCGGAGCACAAGCGTGTGGTTAAAGCTACTGCGTTACACTGGCACTCAAGCTCCGTCCCTGTCATGACGTCATGGCCTCACGATTGCCACACGACTCACTTCATAGTCCCACCACCCTTTTATACCTTCTTCATGTGCAATACAAACTTCCTACCCAAGATGTCGCCCAAACTTGGTCAAAACAACTTTAACCTTAATTTAACGAAATAAGTTCAAAGAGAAATACAATTTGTTTCTGATTAAAACTAAAAGCGAGCGATAAAGCCGGGTCCTTGCGAGAATGGTAATTGAAAGTAATTATTTAAAAAAGTGCATTTGTATGTATATTCGTATATACAGGACTGTCGCCATTATAAATAAATTCTCCTGTCTTTTATTTTAACCATAAAATTTAATGTTCTTTTATTTTAATAATATATTTTAATCATCCTTATCATCTTTCTGTTATATCTTTATTTTTGGAGGTTGGCGCAGTCGGTTCTTCTATTTACATCATGAACTCTACCTACGAATATTGGGAATGTGTCACATAATGCATCTAAACATTCCTTTAGCCATGCTCTTTCCAAACATTTTAAACATGATAAATAGTAAAATCTAATACAACCGCTAATGATATACAAAGCAGTAGGCAAAACAGGAAATCATAGAGCGGCGTCAACTCATTTCCGGGTCAAATGCTCGGAGGCGTATATAAGTCTGCCCTTAGGTCTAGGTCCCTTCGGTCATAGATGAATAGCTCGAAGAACTGATGGCCGATGGAGTCGGAAAGTTCTAGAGTGGATACCACGTATCGGCAACCGCAGCGAGGGAAGGCCACCCGCGAGGTGGACGGACGACCTGGCTAAGATCGCGGGCGTCGGTTGGATGCAGGCTGCTTACGACCGGTCGGAGTGGAGGTTGTTGGGGGAGGCCTATGTCCAACAGTGGACTTCTCAGGGCTGTAAATGATGATGAATGATGATGATGTTACGACTGAGTGCCCAAAAAGGGGTAGCCAGAACTGCAGGATCATGAAGGAGATTCTTTACCCACGTTTAGCATATAGGAGCCAGGTGTAAATTATTTAGTTAATATTTGAATTTCTCTTGTAGCGACTGTCTGTTCATAATATTATAACCCCCTGTATAAATGGCGGGCAATTATATGGCGTATGTTGATAAGTATATAAATGTAATAATGATATGACAGTGTGGTGCGCGTACGTCGGGGCAGATAAAGGAGGAGCTGCACTTACGCGCACGTGCGTATTTATAGTCATTACCATATTTACAAAAAAATAATCTAAAATATTTTTTTTTATATAACTTTTTGCATACATCACAACTTACTTAACGTTTAATAAAAATAATAAATTAAATGTAAAAAAATAAACGTTTAAAAAAAACTTTCCATGGCATTTTCACTAATAAAAGCTACAAGTATTGCTTGCATATTCTTAGTTGCCATTTTTCTCTAGAAGGCACTTAATTTAGAAACCATAGTATTTTTTTTGACTTACCTAAGAATTATTTTTCAATAGTGTGTGTGATTTCAGTTTATATCAACAATCAATATAATATTGGAGACCAAAAAGTTGTTGTTTGTTTATTTCCGTCCTGATGCGGGGCTAGAATACATCAGCTGCATCTCTTTCCGTGCATGTCGTAATGGTCAACTAAAGAACTCGAGTATTCTCTCAGGCGATAAGCCGGCAACTTGTCACTGACCATTTACATCTGCCCTCTAGCATGACCACTTGACCACGCATCGTGGATATCGTATCGTATGATATTGTATCGTCTCTATACAAAATTCAACATAGCGGCTATATTTATCGTATTTTGACAGGCTAAATGTCGATAAATCGGTTTATCATATCGTGTTTCGCAGGTCATGCTAGGCTTGCTGTTCCCGCTATGCTAAAGGTGACTGTGGGATCTTTCCTATGATCCTGCAGATCTGACTACCTCATTTCGGAAACACATACATGTCTATATATTTATGTTTGTTTGTTATATTTAACAATTATGTTTTACATGTACATCTGTGTCTGCTTGTTTCCAAATAAATAAATATATAAATAAGCGTATGTTGTTTACCAACTGTACTATAACTAGAGGTCGCTATAGGAATGTGCTACAGTTTAAATAAGGGCCGCGGGACCGGTCGCGCCGCCTCCGCGCTTCGGGGAAAGGCGGCCCATGATTTATAGCTAAAATTAAAACTGGCCGCAGGTCGCCTCTGGCCGAAGGCGACGGGGACAGAGCCTTTGGTACGCAAGAATATAGTACAGTTACTGGGCTATGTAACAAAATAAATAAATTAGCACACTATAAGGTGTGTAAAAAAAATCTGCTGCTCCATACAATCTTGAATAATTACCTACTGTACTGAAATGTATGAAACAGCTGGTTTTTTTTTTCACTATTTCAGAGTTGGCCGCATAGTGAAAGTTGTTTCATTTTACTTCCCTAGTTACGTGTTAAAAGCAAATCACTAATTTCGGAATGACCTTATATCTACATACCTACATACAAACGGCTGTGTTTCCAGGTTGCCATCTCAAAACTTTGAAAACCAGGAATTGAGGAAGAAATACCAGGTTATTTCGTTTAAAAGCCAGGACTTTACATGTGCGAGCCCAGTGACAATACGATTGGAGGGAGTTAGTGGCGTGCGAATTTCAAAACATAGGTGTTTAACACATTCAGTGCCGGTGACTACGTATTTGCTTCTTTTAGGTTTTCTAGAGGTGCTGCTTACGATTTTTTGCCCGATGTCGGCACCCTTAGAAAATCTGCCGACAGCGAATGTGTCAGGACTTTAAAACTCAGGACGATGTCACACCCCAAAAAGCAGGACATGTCCTGGGAAAATAGGACGGTTGGCAACCCTAGGGTAGTCGGAATAGCAGGATCGTGAAGGTGATCCTTATAGCCACGTTTACCATCAGTGACAAATTTCTAACTCATCACCAGAGAGAACGTTCCCATATTCCTTACTCTTACCACATGCACGGAAGGAGATGCAGCTGATGTGTTCTAGTGAAGCCCTGCGTCAGTACAGGACACTAAGTATACTTAAAAAGATAGGTTGTTCGATAAATAATTTATGTAAGTATGTAGATTTTTCCTAATTTTCCCCTAATAGAGTCAATTGGAATAGTTTGAAGAAGCTCTGTTTCTACATCATTTTTGCCAGGACTGCTACTAATTGTCGGTAATATTTAAAAGTTTATCACCCGTCATGATGAGGCTAAGCGATGTAGAGATATTATGTATATATATACATGGAATTCATATAGTATCTGATCTTTACTCTATCTATACGTAAATTACCTTCGTTAAGAAAACTACAAGATGGCACCCACGAAATAGATTCCATCGTTTCCAGCCAATCCTACGCAGCGTATTCGCAAATAAAAACTAATCATCCATAATTTGACATTGTACCTTCATCCGTTAGCTGTTAGTAACTTTAGTAAACATTTAAAGCCAATTCTGGCACATTTGCACCCACTCAATATTAAACTCGACGTAATAGCCGATTGAAACCTAACTTACAGCCGACGCCGCACCGCGAAATTATACTAGCAATATCTCCCAAACGGAGGGTAGTCAGATAAGACTTGCACATAATTCCCTAATTCTCATTGTTCTTATTGGTCCATCAATCGCTGGTATGCGCGGGTATATATAGCGTTGTGCGATAAAATCTCGGCAGTCGCGCCGCGGCAGCGCTGGCGTTATCTAGATCTAGAGCCTAGTAACTGCAGCCGCAGGTCGTTCTATACAAATTGTATGGCATATCTACTACTACTTTTGGGCATAGTTAACCTTATAGTTTTCTTGTACGATGTTCTTGTCCGCTAATGGGGCCGATTCATCGTGTCAATGCTGTGAGAACGGTGTAAATAAGGCGTTCGTAACGATAGTAGTGCAGATAACATAGAATTGTGTCTATTGCAGGGTTGTGCTTGGGTCGTATCGACCGATAAGCGTCGCAATATCGTCTTTAGACTAAGGATTATTGTTTGTATATGTTACCGAGTTACGAGAATGCTTGGGTACCATTATGTCCTCTGATGCATATTATATTGCAGGTGAATTTTATAACCCGCCATATTACTTTAACCGTAAGCGTCTGAGATATTTACTTGTAGCAATCATCGATATTATTCAGATGAAATGCAGATGAAGTTAATTTATGGTCTTCAAAACTCATATTAGGTTTTCTTCAAAAAGGCTGAAGTTCTTAAAGTTGCGTTGGAATCTTTTGGGCATTACGGTACCAACTAATTTAGAAGCTTAGTTCCACAAAACAATCCTGCTTTAAGAGTTACCATGTTTTCAAAAATTACCTTCCAGTGACAACCAAAACAGGCAATTATATTTTTATTCAGTACCACATATCCACAATTAACACATGTCAAAGTAAACGTACGGGAATTTCGACATAATGCTCCAAAAAATGCAATTAAAACCGCCTGAAACCGGTTCGAACCGGCGTTAACCGACAAGTAGCCCCTTTGTTTTTACCTCGGACAGGTGACAGTTTGACCTCGGCTCCCGCAAGATAAGATTTATTTAGTGCGGATTCCGCGAAGCACCCGCTCTCCGGTCAGCCGCTATAATGAAGCAGGTATAAAGGGGATCTTTTTAATATTTTCAAGCTTTAAAACACGTCAACCTAGTCCTCTCTACACTATACCTAAGGTTTTTCGTGGGTACTAAGCACCTCAATAGCTGACCCAACAACCTGATCACTCAAGACTTGCGATTACAGAAAACTACAATCGCTTTGAGAAATCACGTAGCAAAGTAACATTATCTCTCGAACAAGTCAATATAGGCTGGATAGGAAGTCTTAATTTTCGCGAATTTGTATAGTCATGTGGTGAACTCCAACCACTCTTGGTAGGATTGTTGCGACAGCGAACATTGCGAAAATCCAAGCTTTAGGCGCTAGTTCTCTTACATAGACCATAATCTACTTTTCCTCTCCATACCCACGGGTAACCCTTTTTTCTACGATAGAACGTTAAACATCTCCCAATTTTATCTGCTCCATGTTGGCAACCAGTTTGCATTTTGTATCATAATATTGGAGATTTTCATATTCGTATCTGGATCGCTGGGTAACCCGCGTATTGTTAGGTTTTGTGGGAACAAACTTTATCTGGAGTTCATTTGGAATTAAATTCAACGAGATTCAATACTATAGTCTCGATTAAATGTATTTACATGGAAGAATACTCGTAATAGATATATGTAGACACCAGCAGTGTATAAACTTTATAGTGATAAACGCCATGCAGTTACAACGTGAAAGCCTTAATTTTTGAAAAATGCCTTGTTATTTCTTCCCGAAAATTACAACTTGAAACAACATACACAACATTGATATGTGTACAATAAAGAGTACAAGAATACAACATACTATTATAGTATATATTATATAATATAAGGTCTTTTCAAAATTAGTGATTATCTTTTGACACAAAACTAGGTAAGTAAAAAGAAACAACTTTCACTATGGAAAACTAATCCTGATGATGCCACGGGTGTTGGCGAAACATATGTCGATTAAAATTTTAATTGGTTTTCGGATTAGCAGCTATGTAATGGTTGCATGCTAGGTGCTTGGATCTGGCTTCTCGTTGCGACTGTAGTGTCTTGTGTTCGTGATCATGAGTAGGCAGATCCGAGGGTCAGCGGAGGGTATAGGGCCCGGTGGTGGGCGATCCCTCAATAGGAACTTTCACTATGGGACCTACTCTGAAATAGTGAAAAAAATCTGCTGTTCTATACAATCTCAAATAATTACTGCACTGAAATTTATGGAACAGCTGTTTTTTTTTTCACTATTTCAGAATGGTCCCATAGTGAAAGTTGTTTATTTTTACCTACCTGGTTTCGTGTCAAAAGATAATCACTAATTTTGAAAAGACCTTATATAATCTATCTCTGTGGGTGATCGCAATAAATAGGTACATAGAGTTATGTAGCTACCACAATTCAGGTCCGTCCATTCCATAATATATTATTAAGGGTGAACTCGATTTTAGCTTCCTCTGATATAGGTAGAGGTTTATTCATATAGAGATGGATGGAGTTCCCTCATATTTATAAGAATCAATCTGAAAATTGTAAATTAACTTTCATTATTACATACATATCTACGCATATTTAATACCTTCTTTTTTTATGCCAAAGGAAAGGCAAGGGGAACTAAGCCCATACAACCATTGTCTTTAGTAGGTAAATGATTTCTGAATTTTTGATGGATGATAATGATGATGATGAATGGAAACATCGGGAAAATCCTCAAGAACATGTGTAAAATTAGTCAAAATGAAAAAGAATTGCAGAAACAACTTACATAAGCCCATGAAGGGATGGTATTCCGACTAAAGTTTTACTCGGCTTACCTGCATATAAAACCATGAATACGCATTAGATTCAAATCACAAGCAAACAAAATATAACTTATCTACCAGAAAACATTACTTTACGGACACATGCAAACCATTTACAAATAAATTTTTATTTTCACAAGAAAATTACACCCGCACCCTTCCAGCTTTTCCCGCTGAATCCTCCTATTTCTTTTTTTTTGTTGTTTAGTTTATCTCGAAGAAAAGGCAAGGGGAACTAAGCCCATACAGCCATTGTCTTTAGTAAATTATTTCTGAATTTATGATGAATGATATTGATGATAATGAATGAAAACGTCGGGAAAATTCTCAAGAATGGGTGTAAAATTAGTAAAGATCAAGAAGAATTGCAGAAACAACTTACATGAGCCCATGAAGAGATCGTATTCCGAATAAAGTTTTACTAAGCTTACCTACATATAAAACCATGCACACGCACTGGATTCCCATCACAAGTAAACAAAATATAACTTATCTACCAGAAAACATCACATTACGGACACATGCAAGTCATTTAAGTTTATAGATTTATTAATAAAGAAATTGAAAAAATTCCTCACCCGGGTGGGAATCGAACCCACGACCTCTGCATTCCGTGCCAGTTTATTTAAGTTTATTACAAATAAATTTTAATTTTCACAAGAAAATTACACCCGCTCTCTTCCAGCTTTTCCCGCCGAATCCTACTTCTTCTTATTATTCTTATGGTATTGCCAGTATCAGGTGAAAGGTTTCATTGTGGTGTCACGACCGGCAGCACTTAATGTCGACATCGGCGGTCATTACGTTTTATTGTAAACTGCTCTCCATTCCCGATTGATGGTAAGTAAATATATTGCATTTAAATATACTAAAATTGTCATTTAAGCTATACTATCTGCATATTGCTTAGGGGTGGCAGCCGGCCATAAAACAAACGCCAAATCCTTGGCAATATGAGTAACCTCAGAAGAGAGAAGAAACCATATTTAGAAATATTTTAATATTTTGTTCAAAAAGCTCCATTATTTTTATATTTCATTCTTACCGTTATCAATGTGAAACCCGTCGCGCTGTATATTACCTGTAACAATAACAAATAACTTAATTAAAAACTCTCGTCTTTTTATAAGTCGGTTAAAAATATTTTAAATAGGTAGAGGAAAACACTCGTTAGTTGCTGTTTAACTGCATTAGACATATCCATACATTACGGGTAAAAAAAACTACTTATAACAAATTTAAATCGATGACCAAGTAAAGCAAAGCTGAAAGAGGAGGTCGATTAACCTTCATAGCTTTTACAGCAAGTTCAACCGATCCCCTTTATCAGGTAACATGCCCAAATTGCTGGGTGTTATGCCGCGCTTGAGAAAAGTTAAAATTTAGTTATAAATGGTATGAATACGAAGAACATATTTTTGGTGAATGATTATTTTGTGCCACTATAGAGTGATTTTTGGGAAGTTAATCTAATGATGAAGGAGTGCAGCTTGTACCTAGGTATATACATCTGAATGAAATAAATAGTAAAACCCTATAATGTCTATTATTAGTGTGCTTAGATCTTTCCTGCAATGTAAACATGGACTTTAGTACTACGATAACAACTATGTAAAACAAGATACAGACACACCTCTCGTCAACAACTCCAAGAGTTTACTTGAAAAATGAAATTCTGGTGTAAACATGTTATCACAAATCAGCAGCATAAAAACACAAATCACACTTTATTAACTCTTAAGATACTTTTACACTATGATGCTATCGACTATAGTTCACGAACTAAACTTTAAAAAAGTTCCACCTTTCAATTATGGAATTGGTTGTATGATTTTGTTTTCAGAAGCAACGGGCGGGCGGTTGGCGCGAACTGTTTAATTATGTCGTCTGCCCCGATTCATTAGTGCACTGGGCGAACAGGGATGGACTTAGGAATTTGTTTGTTAAGGTATTTTTTATATTATTTCCGTTCTTGATTTTGAGGATAGCAAGAAGGTACCTAGCTAAATAATTTCAAATATTATAGATTTATATAACACACCTACATTCATTACTGTTATGATTCTGACCCAAAGTAAAATGTTAAGTTGATTTTTGTCTAGAAAATTGAAGTTGGTTTTGATTAATTAATAATACACGGATCTTGAATTTTAAAAACGATATATACTACTTATAGTTATAAAAATATAAATTATTAATAACTTGACTCATTTATTTCATTTATTAGCATATTGCACTGCAATGTTCGTCAAAGAAGATAAATTTATAAGTTAAAGAAGATAAAGTTCAATAGGTAATAGTGCAAACCGTAATATCATGAAGCAAGGTTCTTTATGATTCAAAAAGCATCATAAAACAGACAAAACAATACAACACTTGCGTGCATTTTAACGACTCTAGGAAACGATTTCATTGCCATATTCAAGCCGTGAACAATTCCCTGAGCCTGTGTACTCCCAGAAAATATTCTCCATCCTTATTTGTTCGACCCAAGTACGGCCCACGGCGTGTCTTGAGAGGTCAGGGTTGCCGACGCTCGTCTTTTGACCCCCGCGATTCGGTCCCACATTGACGTACGATAATAACCTATTTCCATCCCCCTCGCACAGGCCGTGACACTTTATTTGACATCTAACCCTTCACGTCATTGTCGACGTTCAACTCTTCTAACTTTTGTAGAGGCATATACTGTTGTCTCATTCGAACAGGCATATGACATATGACCTGATACATCGACCGTTCTGTCCTCTTTTATCACTTGTTTAAGTAATGTAGATGTCCTTGTCTGTCATGTCACGACCCCTGCGACTAGCCACTTGAATAGATTAGGTGTTTTCGTATGAGCGGTGGGTTCAATATTCATCGATAGCGTGCGATGGCATTTTAAATGCAAAACTTATAAACTCCAATTACAATTTAAAATCGACATTTTGTCATAAACTGACTTCACAAACATAGACTATAGTTAGTTACCCCAACTCATTCATACTCATAACCTTTGGACGGGGCAGTGCAAACCTACGGTTTCTTACAGAACTTTTACTTTTACACCTTTCTTAGGTAAAAAATAGGGGTTCGGTGGTTTGTCCGGTTGGATAGTACATAAGCATGGCTGGATTCGAATCCACGGCTCCCACATAGGCAGATGCAATGCAACAAATGCATACATAATATTAAACAATACATAATATTAAATCGGCATTTTTGATGACCTAAAATATCTTCAATCAGGGAAGGCCTGTCTGACATTTGAGATGCTCAAATCGTCCATTAAATATTGAAGATTGAGATTTTTTACAAAAACCTCAATAAAACTTGTAGCAGACAGATAATAAAGTAAACATTTAAAATAAAAAAATAAATGCCCGTTTACGCCATTTTCTTGCAATCCGCTATAAATTCTCAGATCGCCTACGTAAACTCCTGAACTGAAGCTAATAGATGGCTATTATAAAGATAATAGCTTTTCACGAACGGTTTTCTATATTTAAACTATAAGATTACGACTAGAGAACGTTTCATCAAATAGTTCCTTAGAAAAGCGGCGCTAGTAGTACTATAAACGACGTTATTGCATACAAAAGATGTTAGTTCCCAAATCGTCCACGGGAACTATTAGTTGAAACGTACTCTAGTAATGCAATTAAGCAGTGCCTTAATAAATAAGTTTATAGCTCTACAGTCTACCGTATCGTGAGTTTTTCTGACCTGCGGCGATCGAGAGCGGACGGAGTTAACCGCTACGAGTGATACCGACTACGGAATGCATGGATGCGGTATTTTAAACTAATTTTATTTGTTCTGATTTATTAGCTAACGAAGCTGAGAATATCGTGATATCACAATCACATCTGGTATTTAATGCAATGCAATCAATAGTTGAATGTAACTGTCCTGAACCTAAACTAAAAAAATTATCAATATAGTGGGAGAAATTTTATCTCTATGACGATATGTGCTCTTTTTTTGACGAAGCGACGACGTTTGTGTCCTACTACTACTACTACTACTACTAGATGATATGAAACTTTTACCGGTTGGAGTATGATACCTAATAAATATTTAGTTTTACGTATTGAAGTTGCTAAAAATATTGAAATATAAATACTTATGTGTAATAAGAATTCATTCATTAATTGTGAATTCATCCGTTTTTATTACTAACACATAAACAGTATACTAAAAACAGACATAGTATGTTTAATACACAATCGATTTAATGTCTCGTAAAGTTAATAGCTAGATTGCTAGACGAATAATCCGACAGAACTAAGGAACCCACGTACTAGACGAGTTAACCGACAGAACTAAAGAACCCACTAAACTAATCCATAGAAAACTTTTGTGAATGCCACATCCACCCAAGCCGTATTTACACGTCACGTAGAAGAAAGCGCGAGCGTCGCGGCGCGGCGCGTGCCGTGTTTTTGCGCGATGAATATTTACTGCCGCGCGTTAGTGTAGCACGCCTAGTCCAATGATGCCGCGAGCGTGACTTTACTGTAGCCGTACGTACATATTTATTGCCGATTTGACCTATCGGTATCACCGGGAACTTGTGAACTTTGATGTGTTCTAGACGTGGAGAAAACAAGTATGCGTTTTGAATATAACTTTAATTTTATTTATTTACTTTTTAAGTTTTTCCCAGCCTTAGAGAGCCCGGCCCAACAGCCATAGAGAAAAGACGCTGTAAGGTTACCTGTTTGAAGTTAGCCAAAAGTTTATAATTTTTACTTTCGACTGGTTTGCAGGAAGATATATTTTTTGCATTTTTCATTTATGTATTTTGTGTACACTAAAAATAAGGGTAAAACTATTTTTATCTCTATCTATGTAGTACTTATAAGTAGGGGAAATTAAGTTTTTTTTTTTAAATTATTTTTCATACTCAAGACAGTATAGTTCAAATATTGAAGAATACATGATCGATATATACAGGGTGTAACAGAAAGGGTATGTTAAGCAAAAAGCTATGTAAATAGCGCACTATAGAGAAACTATTTCCAAAATTTGAGACTCAAAATCACATGTATATTTTTCAAGATAGTATGGAGAATTCCTAAACAATTCAGGAATGTTCATACAAACTTGAAAAATAAACATGTGATTTTGAGTCTCAAATTTTGGAAATAGTTTCTCTATAGTGGGCTATTTACATAGCTTTGCGCTTAACATGCCCCTTTTGTTACACCCTGTATATAATGTGAAGAATTCCATAGATATTCATGCATACCACGCTTAACTATAATGCCCCTGGCTTGTCTTGTAAGTGTCCATAACGTAGGTTACCCGTAAATTTTAACGATGTAATTTTATATACCTAGGTATAGCTATTTTATGTAAAATGTGTCTCCAAATATAGAAATAACCTTATGGACTACGTGCTCCAGACCGCCTAAGTAATTTAACAAAAAAACCGGCCCCCTTATTACCTAACTAGCAAAAGCAAAGCGATAGCGAAAATTGTACAAAAATCGCTTATTGCTTGTCAAATTCGTTTTACGTAAAATTAATTTCAAAGCAACTTTGACATTTCAAGGCGAATATTGTACAATTTTCGCTATCGCTTTGCTTCGGCTTTGCTATTGCTTTCACGTAATCAGGGGGCGGAACGCTTCAGGCCCTGAATCCTTCTTCATTTCATTAGATGCTAAAATAAACTGTACATATTTTACTCAAAAATTCAGATTTCGGATTTTCTCTAGGTTCTGAAATACAACCTAAATACTACACCATTTTGTTTGCCCTAATTTAACTTTTAGTTTTTACTCTAGGTATAAGCGTATAGTATAATATTAATGTCGTATGCTAAACGTATGATCCTGCATTTCTTGCTACGCCGCCATTTCGGGAACATAGCCATATCTATAGGTTTATCTATAGGATATCTATAGGATATCTAGTATAACATAAACATAAAATTATCTGATAAATAAATATAACATTAGAAATCGAAATATACCGGGAATAGATTCATACGAATTAGCACCTTTTAATATACTTAATGCCTGTTTAATCGCACCATAATTGGTCAATATCATTAATATAAGTGCGAAGTATTACTATAAAATATTTGTACACAAATTCGATGTAATAATTTAGGTAATTTGCATTGAAAGCGCGCTTAGGGTCCATGCGCACTAGCTTTCTCGGGCACTTATCTAACGCGACCGCACATAGTGTACAAGCACCTTATATGGAGGTACATTAGAGAGATAACGCTGCATCCCGGTAGTCGGATTATTATAGTGATGGGACCTGCTTAGAAAATTATATCGACTATCGATATTTTTTTATTTGTAAGTTTTTTAATTTTTGTGCAGATGTGTGATATATTTTAAGTGTTGCTTGCTCTAGATATTTTAAGTCACAGCAGTTCGTTGACATTGATAACGTTATAGTCTTTAAAAAAAATTCTTACAAAATAGAACAAAAATAAAAAGGAACGTTGGAAATACCTTTCTTTAAACGCAATTTATTAAATGATACTAGTGGACGCGACACTTTGTCCGTGTGGACAAAAAGTAGCCTATGTGTTAATCCAGGGTGTCAACTAACTCCAACCCAATTTTTATTAAAATCGCTCCAGCCGTTTTTACGTGAAAGAGTAACAAACATCAATCCATCCATCCATACTCACAAACTTTCGCGTTTATAATATTAGTAGAATTAGTAGGATTACAGCGAAAATACATACAAATCTATAATATTACATAGATAACAAGAGCTGAGCAGACTAGTATTTGCAATGTATTTTCGCAAACCAAGCGCAGATACCATTTTTTATCGATATATCACGTGCCTATCCAATTTGAATTTGAAATTAATGCAGGTCATTACGAAGCGGCGCGCACGCATTTTTCACACCCGACCGAACAAATCTTACCGGGCGATAGTATTTGCATTTAACTTATATTACCACTTGATATTCATTATGTTTCGCATTCGTTAGTTTTTACGCTAGTGTTGTGGCCTCATGGTAGTTTTTATCGATAAATTTTAATTATGCTATTTTTGGAATTAAATATTGTTCTATGATGATAATACTTACGGCCAATTTGAATTCAAATTGAAAATCCTTACTGAGTGTATTTTTACAATGCTATGGTCTCTCCTTTTAAGTATAAAACCTGTATTAGGAAAGTCCACTCTTTTGATGGTTGGTACATAATAATTTTATTCATTGCAATAACTATCAATATTTCTATTTCAATTAAATATCTTGTTCCTATGATTGAAGATAAGATATGGAAATCTCTACAGTTATAGAAATTGGCCAACGTAAAGTCGAAGCTTGAATTCATAATTCAAAATCCTATACTGCAGTATAATGTTATATTATTACCTATTTATGACAACTTATAGGTATCCTCCATCAAGTGCAGTATTTGTTCTTATATTGTTAAGTACAACTAAAAGCTCATCAATTACTCGTACTAATTCCATCAAAAGATACTTGGACTGAAGTCCGACAAAGTTTCTTTAACGATCTAGGTTCGGTACTAGGTAACGTATATTGATTTACAATATTCATAATGCAATAACTATCAATATTTCTAGTTTCTGAGATAAATTAGTTACGTTAAATAAAGAAGTCTTGTCAATCTCTTGTTAATGTGGACTTAAATAGATGCTAATTTGAAACGTTTTGTGGAAGCATAAAGATATATTAGGGAAGTAAATAACTTAGCAAGATCTAATAGTCTATATAGGAAATCTCTCAGCAGATCAGTTATAAGAAAGTTTTCGACCAATTGCGGTTTAATGTATGACCATTCAGATGTTGACGTAAGTTAGTCTATATAGATTCCATCGCTACTGCTAAGCGTTAGGTTAGCACTATCAGATGTTGATTCAAGTACGGACTAAATATCATAACTGTACTGTAACCAAATAGTCTTGTTGATTCAAGTAACACGGTACTATAGTCGACCTTTGGAAACCGGGCATCATGCACTATCAGATGTTGATTAGTTGACTACCATATTGCTGTACTGCTAACCGTTAAAGTTCTGGCTTCATCATCGACAACTTGGCGAAGATAGGTATCCTGAAATTGTATATTGTTTGTCCATCAAAGGCAAGTGCAGTATTTGTTCTCATAAAAGCATATTGTTAAGAAAATATACAACTAAAAGCTCATCAATTACTCGTACTAATTCCATGTGTCAAAAGATCGCGCCACTTGTAAACGTTACAAAATGACAGAATCTCTTAGTTCCTCGTTTAAACTTTCTGGTCTAAGTAGATATACTTAATCATTCCGTGGTATAGTAGGTACAGTTTTTCCTGCGGCGCGTGCTACTCGACCACTCCACATTCGGAAGTCGTCGCTTTCTTCATCGGCCAGTTATGTCGATCCAGTTCTTGCTGCTCATCCGGCCGCGACCGATGATTGCTGGCTTCGAGATGACCATTTCCTAGCGTTTTAGAGTTACGTGTAATTTGCGGTAGAATGGCTGGAAAATTATAGTTTTAGGTGAATTTTAATTATTTTATTTCAAAGCTGAGTAAGGCTTCATGCCAGCTGCCAAGTGATCGTTCAATCCCAGTTCCGTCCATGCCTTTTTATTACTTTTCATACTTACCTATTTATGTGTTAACCGGATGTAATCTGTATAAATTGATATAGTAGATATTCACTGACTAAATTATTTCTAATGAATAAAAGGCAGGTTTTATTTTTTGTTTTACTGATGTTTATAAAACTAGATTACCTTAATACGGAGCTCGTATATTTTTCTTGTCAAGGACAGTTTTTCTCAGCTGATATCTTCATTAGCTAGTTTCTCTGTTTCGAGATAGATCGGCGGTACATTCAAAGTCGGTGTAATGGGTGTCGATAGCATGCCTTTTATGGATTAATCTGACGGTTTAATTTTCATTCTAAGAACGGAGAGAGGTGATAATTGCCTTCGACAGAAACCAAGTGGACTAGTAGTGCTTTAGTTTGGTAAATGTTTAATTTTGAAGTCATAGATTTTGCAGAAAAATCTATTTTAATAATTTATTGATTTTTTTTTAACAAACATCGATTTCGCCAAAATCTATTTACTTTTAAGCATATTTTTTTTTATTGCTATTTGTTATTTTTATTTTAGAAAAACAATAATTTATGTTGATCTCGCATCTCACTTATCTCTACTTTTATGTTTGTCTTAAGTACTTATTCACAAATACTACTCAATGATCAGCCTTTTAAAATAATAACAGTGTACCAGTGCGTTTACCATCCGTCCCGATGGTTTATAAAGATAAGATACCTCGTTGGACCATATTACGAACAATTTGTTTATTTCTGTTTGCATCATGCGTAGAACGGAACGCATTCATTAGGCGGTAGTTTTCCCGCCCAAAAGAAAGATGGCGTCGTGGGAGAGTGCGCAGGCGCGGTGACCATAAACCACAGTAAGTAGTTAAATACAAGACTTGGGAACGTAATAGATTTGATACAAATGTACAGTACGAGTACCTACATTTGTCTACATTTAGAGATAACATTGCAATAATTTTTAATAAAATCAGCTGATTTCTTTTCTGTCTAGTCCCTTGTAGGTGGAAGAAAACTTACAGATTTACTAGAGTGTTGCATGTTTATTATCCAATTTATAACGGTCAAACTAGGTAGATCCAACTTCGAGAACCAGTGCGTGCTGCCGGTGATGACCTACGGTGCCGAGACGTGGTCTCTAATTGTGTGCCTCATAAAGAAGCTCAGGATCGCACAGCGAGCGATGGAGAGAGCTATGCTTGGGATCTCTCTGCGTAATCGAATCAGAAGGTCGCGGGCGTCGGTTGGATGCAGGCTGCTTCCGACCGGTCGGAGTGGAGGTTGTTGGGGGAGGCCTATGCCCAGCAGTGGACTTCTCAGGGCTGTAAATGATGAAATGATTATAAACCCTTTCAAAAGAAGAGAGAAGAGAAGTTATGAAGAAGGATAATTTCTACGTTGAAGGCATGTTTTGTATCCTTAATAACCGTTAAGGATAAATTATACATTTAGGGACGTACTTGTAGATGCACTTTGTAGGTACACCTTATCCTATACTTACATACAATATCCACAAATATAAAATATATTTATGATAATGCAGTTCTGCACGCATATGATGAATTTGGTGAGAGCGAGATGTCTCACTTTTAAACGTCACATCCATAGGGCTAAGTAATAACTAGACAAGGCAAGTGTTTCTACTTGGTGCGTAAAAACGGATTGCAAACCACTTCTATCAGCCCTAATTCACTGAGTCTGGCTTATGGACGAGGTGTCTATTCTAAAATTCTTAAGTCTATTTTTACATACAAAGTACATACACTTAGTTTATCTAGTTATAAATAGCTCTGTGAGTTTGACGTTTAAAAGTGAGACATCTCGATCTCACCAAATTCATCATACGCGTGCTGGCTACCCCATTTCAGGAAACCCAAAGTGTAGATATATGTATGTATGTATGTACAATAATGTTATATGCTACAGTTGGAAACTCTGCAAAGGTAATAAAAATCTCTGAAAATTAATTCGAAATGCCAGTAATTCTATGTACCGACAGCTCTGTAATAGGCGCATATTTGCAAACACATAATCAGTGTTGTGTGCTTGAGAATCGCGTACGTTCTCACGAAGTGCGCTTCTCCATTACCACACTACAATAAAATATTAGAACCGGGGGCTTCACTAGAATACATCAGCTGCACCTGTATCTCCTTAGCCGCATGTCGTAAGAGTCGACTAAGGAACTCGGGCACTATCTCTCTTCTAGGCGATAAGCCTGTGGCGATCTTCCAGTTCTGGCTAACCCATTTCGGTACACAGCCGTCACTCAGCCGTGTAAGCTATGTAAATAGCCCACTTAGAGAACCTATCCACAAAATTTGAAACCCGAAATCACATGTTTATTTTTCCCGATAATATGGAGAATTTTTAAATATCTCAGGAATTTTCATATACAATCTTGAAAAATAAAAATGTCGATTACGAGTCTCAAATTTTGGATATAGGTTCTTTATAGTGGGCTATTTACATAGCTTTTCGCTTAACATACCCTTTCTGTTACACCCTGTATATTCAATTGGTATTAGTATTATTTATATTATTGGTAAAGTAAAAATATGTTTCTCCTTAAGAACTGACCATCATGTTAATGCGCACATTTTGTGATCCAATTTATGATCCAGGTATGAGGATATTTTAACATTACTAAGCATTATTCTTTTGCGGGCAATGGAAAACGCGTCTGGATGCCTCTGTGACATACTGCTGTGCACTTATGTAAACTGCAGGTAATTGCTGTCAAGCACCGTGTTTACCGACATGGGGAAACGGTGGGCTACCGACTGGTCGGGAATAGGGGAATTATGGGCTAAAATGTATTTTTAGCTGTCTCGTTTTGCAGTCTTACGAGTCATTGTGAATTATGTTATTGTAACTGACAATTTACGGGTGCTATACTCGCTCTTGTTATAAGTAAGTGTTTTTTTTTTCAGGATTCCGCAATGGGCACTAATACTTTATAATAATTAGGCACTTAAAAACTGTGTGTCGTCGTACGCATATTGGATAACACGCGGAATCACAAAGCCACTAGAAGTTCAAAAAGTTTTTATGTAACAGTATTTATGGCCAGACTAGTTAGGTTATGTAAAAACTGTTAAAATAACAACGCTAAAAATGTTGGAAGAGAATCTTTTCTCTTAGATTATTCAAAATTTCCAGCGTTTTGTGTTATAAAATAAGCCTGCGATATACCTACATTAACGACTACATGTAATCAATAATAATATATGGTCTCCGACATAAGTTCATACTTTCAATTAACACGATATTATAAAGGCTGTTCATGTAACTACTCATAAAATTATAATCATAATACGTAAAGCACGTGGACATCCATCATTTATCTCATAAATGACAGCCAACCAAAACGAAACTTCATTCAAACGTTATACCACTCTCAATTCACCTCATCATGCAACGACCTTTAATTTGACAAAATTCATAAAACGACGATAAAAATATCAAAACTATCCATTCACTCTTAAAATTTACTTAATTGCGTAGTAAGTGGCGCTACATACAAGTGGCTGACACGTTTGTGGAGTTGTACTAACGAAGACATCAAAATCACAACACATTATTATGTGTTCCAAAGGCTAGTTTATTATACGGGACCTGTACACTTGACATAAGCCACCGTAGCACATCATTCATAGCGTAACTATAGTGATTGCCCAAATTGGGACCGAGAGTCGTGAATGTGTAGATGGATATGGCATTAAATAACTTTTATTTGCGAGCACCTTTTTACAGGTTTATGTGGCTATAAATAGTTTTGTAACTCGTTATTACAATTATTAGGATAACGTCTTTAAAGGGGCTAGAAAACTGTGTATATGGAATAGTAATATAGTATTTTTAATTTATTACCAAATGAACAATGCAAGCTTTAGTAGTTAAAATTTATCGAAGGAATCATTAAAATTAAAAATTCATCCACCAGATACTAAACAACATAGCAAAATATATAGCTAATATGTATATACTCTTTACTGTAATATAATAAAAAAGTATAATCCTTCTACTCCTGTTCCTAAAAAAATTAGGAGACTTGTAACAAATACCCAAGTTATAAGTGTTCAAAAAATTATAAAACGCTTCGGAAAGAGGTATGTATATAATTCGCTTGCCCTAGATTTTTGGCTCGGCTTGGTGGGTCACTATCGTGCCTCCAGATATACCACATCCAAAACTTGTACTTGCTTACATCCAAGTTCAGTAGCACGATAAGGTGATCACGCTTCGCTAGTTTACAATTAGCCGAAATTTCTCTATAATACGTTGAGTGCCTCTCTATTATGTCTTTGTTAGGGAAAAGTGGAACAAATCAGAGAAATAACATTGTTTCTACTATAGGTAGATGTACACAATATAGTTAATATGATGGACTGTAAGTGAATTTGTTTTGTAGGATTGGCATTTATGTATTTGTCTGTCATACATACGTATAGATAGACACGGCTGTGTTTCCGAAATGAGGTAGCCTGGAAGACAGATGATAATGATCAAGGTGCTAGCTTATTGCCTGAGAGAATGCACGAGTTCCTTGGTCGAACCTTACGACATGCACAGAAGGTGCAGCAGGGCCGGCCCGCCCATACGGCGAACGGAGCAGTCGCTCCAGGCGCGAAATCCTAGAGGGCGCTTAAATGGTAAAGATATAGTGTATATATTATTAGCAGCAAACAGGAAAATAATATAGATAAAATAAGTATACACCTTGTTCATAATACATATTTACTAATCCCAAAATGTTAAATAGTTGGCTGGGAGATAATCTCTGCCAGAGTTGAGCTCGACATTATCTTTGTTAATATTATTATCTTATATTTTCTGTGTATAATAAAGAATATTAATATTTTTACCTAAGAATACCTCCAGCTGCATTGTCGATTCAAATATGAAAATAAAGAATTATTTTATGTACTAGCCCCAAAATAAGTACAATAGGTTACATGACCAATAGAAAACATACATTACAACCGATTGTACACATTATAGCAATATTTGTACATAAACGGTGAAAGAAGATTACGTCTGGCAACACCGATACATCACACTGACGGAAACTGTCCCCGACGTAATTCGATGTGGCAACACCAAATTGACGGGTTATTGGGAACGGAGTCGCTTTGTTTATGGGTTCCCATATTTACGCCTAATATGATGAAAGTGGGTAAAATTATATTTGTGAAATCAAGAGTCTGGCTGGACGGATATTCTTAGTAAGTACCTACATAGGAAGATAACATGGTCGATTCTGACCGTCACACTTAAACGTTAAAGTTTAGTCAGGTTTACACTCCCTATTTTTAAAGTAAATGGCTGAGAGATAAACGGATATGTATGGCTAATTCAGTCAGAATCAACCATACAGGTAATTACTGAAATAATCCTTGCATAATTATGCATAGCATTGTGGACAGATATAATTGAAACACTTACTATAGGTACTAGTACAAGTGTGAACCCATATCCATAGCACAGAATAGATAACTACAGCGGCAGTAACATTTAGTTCACAATTATACCCATAAAATACATTCCTATTTCACTTAACAGGTGGCGATAAAAAAATATAAAAGCATATTGCATAGCCATGCATTATACCCAGCCATGCATGATGCGCACGAGCCATGATTGCGCAGAAGGAAACTGCAAGAAATGACCCTTGCACTTTATAAAAACAAATGTAATTTATTGCTGATTGGTGCAGTTTTTCAAGCGTGTGTCGGTCGTGTGCCGATGTTAATGGATGGGCTTTTGTTTTATTTTCTGTACCTCGAGTGTGAGTTACATTCGTAAACTGCTTTAACTTTACTACAACGTTAGACGAGCTAACGACAAACTGCTAGTAAAGAGTAAGTGTGCGAGTGTGAGTGCCGACTTATGTTTACTTACACGTTCTCGTTTAGTCACGGTTTTCGATGGCTGTATGGACATAGTTTTCTTTGGAAAATACTAAAAACATGTTTAAAAAAAAACCTACCTAACTTAAAAAATCAAAACTTTTGTTACATACATAACCTTAGTGTTTTTTGTTCAAGTCGAAACTATATAGATACGTTATCATGAAAAGAACGAGCTACACTCAATTTGAAATGATGGTGAGTTTGTAAAAATGACTACCGTCGATGCATCCAACTACACCTGGCAATCCAAATTGTGTGTAAAATCTAGAATTAAAGTAGGTATTTTGAATAATTATTGGCTCTTTTACTGAAAAGTCCTGAATATTACACTTTTACTTACTTGCGACTAACTTGTTGCCGGGGTGAAGGAGTATTTGGGAAATTAATATATTTGTCTAACATACGAGGATGTATGAGTGCTTGGGTCACTTCCTCTATGTATTCACTGCACATCTTTTGAGATATATTCTGGGCGACTCCTGTAGGCCCCTGATACGACCCATGTGCGAAGAAATATAGTGCAACGAGTACCTGCATATAAACATAATATTAAGACAATATAAATTTTATGTCAGATAGGTAAGTACTTAATAATCTAATAATCACATCAAACCTTACCTCTAGCTTCTTACTTATTGTCTTAGATCTCGACATAAGAGAATAAATACGTCCTTTGATATTCGATATCTATTTTTTTGGAACTCTTGGTCCGGAAGATCCAGTGGACGACATAAAACTCTTTGTTTTAGCCGCAATTTCCTTAAATTATCGCGTTCTTGTTAGGCTTGAGATAGGTAAAGCATCCTCCAAGCAAGAAACAGTCGTTTAGACATTTTAAAATTCACAAAACCAGTCAACTTTTTATTTTTGCAGCAGCAGCAAAATGGCGTGTAATAGTTTTAAGTAGGTACTTTGGCGTCAAGCGCAATCTTTTCTAGCCAATCCAAAGAATATACTTACTCTCTAAGCCAATCAGTGACGCGCACGGAACGTATTCACTCAATATCACTACTCAATTTAGAAGTGAGAGACGTAACTATCGCGTCAACCGTAGTTTACCTATCCAACTGTCAAATTAGGTGCTTACACTCGCAACAAGACAGAAAACGCCGTAATTACTCGACTAAAAAAGTTGCGTTGAGTTAACGGCGTAATGACGTCAAACTCACACTCGCATGCTAAGTTTTACAATTCGTCCGCTAGGGGCGCTTTTTTAGTTTTCATACAATTTTTACCAAACGAAGACGCTGTAGTAGAGTTAGAAAAACTCACACTCAAGGCACTGTTGCTGAGTGATGCCTATGATTTTATGTACACGAGTATATTTTTATGTAAATGGAACGTTACTATATGAACTTCTTTAATGAGTAGGTAAATATGTCCATCTTGTTAGTAAAGTTGAGCTAAAAATATTCCCTTTGAAAATTCAGACGCGTCTACATCATTTTGAGACAAATCAAAGTAAATTCTTTGGGAAAGAGATATGAAAGAGAGCTATTTCCGATCGTTCCTAATCCTACATACCTATCATGCTATGCTCATCAACGTGGCGGTCATTAAAAGGAATCCAAGGAAACTAATCAAGTATATCTACCAAAAATTAGACTTTATCAAAATAGATGGTGAAAGAGAACAAATGACCTGCACAAAAAGCCTGTCTGCCAAGCGCGTGATCCGCGCGTGCCGCACCTTCTCATTAGGCTCATGTACTGCGCATGCGTACCCGACTGCGACGACGGCGACACCAATGTTCCTGAAACTTAGGCGGCTATTTATTTCTACTTCTATTGAATTGGTGGAATGAATGCAGAACAATTTTAATGATTTCGAAGATACGGTGGCTGTCTACTTCACTCATCAGTATTTCCCAAAGAAAAATGTGAATACGTTATTTTGACGATCTACGATGGCTTTCGTTCAATCCTCATTGCTTTATTACAAGCTCTTTACTAGCAGACGCCCGCAACTTTATCCGAGTGAATTTAGCCTATTTATTATTCCAATGGTAATGTAATTACATAACTGGCAAGTTTCACCAAATTCCGCTGAGTAATTTTTACGTGAAAAACTTTGTAAATTGAAAATCTTTATTCTCACCAACTTTCACATTTATAACACTTACCTACATACATACAGGGTGATTTTTGGTGACGTTCCCGTAATTTTTACGATCATTTTTCTCCATGAGCAACCTGGGAAGTGTCTGGTTTCCAAAATATTATGGTTTGTAACTGCGTTTTTCTGCATTGAAAATCGAAAAATAATTTATCTGTCTTCTCACACAACTTTCACATTTATAAAAAAAAAAAAAAAAAACACATTTTTTTTACCTATTTCTTGTATAGATACACCCTTCGTTATGGCCACAAAAAAACAGTCACGCCCAAAGAGGTTGGGCAGAAGTGTGCAAATTACACACGACGAGCCTACCGCCGCCTGTATTTATAATATTCGTAGGATAATAATATACCTATAGAACCGGGATATGAACGCCTAGGCGTTATAGATACCTCTATAAGCCTATTACATTAGTAGACCCTAGGACTACTCTACTAGAACCTAGAACTAGACCGCACTAAAAACAATCGTTGTTATTCGCCCCATTCTTCAGTCACAAAAAAGCTATAGTTACTCTACACACTAGCGCGTGGCGCGCGCGTGCCGCACGCCGCGCTTGTCTACAAGTGCATCATTACGATTGAGTATAGCCAGCCGAGGGGAACGGCGGGTCATCGTTGTGAATACTAGCATATGGTGGCGGTTTTGCTTGTTTTTGATACGGTTTTTGAGTGAGGATTAGTTTAGACTGGAGAAGATTTTTCGTCTTCTAATATAATGGAGATTTAAGGCCGTTTCCTATCACTATAGATGGATAACTGTGGAGACAGCGGCTCCGGGAAAGGTATTGCACATTTTATTGTAAAAAATGTTATCACAAAAGAATATGCATGGAAGCTTTTTTGGGTTTCAAGGTAAAAAATAACAAAGTAAAGTAAGACATACTAAAAGTTCTATACTTAAAAGTTAAGGGACCTATATACGGTGCTATTAGATATGTTCAAAACTTTTTCTACACATCTAAGGATATTGTACACACAAACTTTACAAACACACAAACATTTACATTAGCGACTCCGGCACACTGTCCATATGATTAGCGGTTGACAAAAAATTACACACGCTGCTCCGTGAGCAGCGACCCGAGAACGTAACTATCGGTTTGGCCGAAGGAGCGGGCATCCGGCGCAACGTTACGTACTATGTCGTCTGGGGTGACTTATGATGTCGGTTATTTTCTATACCAGTAACAATAACCATGCTCACGGCAAAAATATGAACGAGAACTGTGTATTAAAAAGAGCAATAGAAATCGTAGAGGAAGCTAGTCTTGTGTGTGGAAAGTGTCGCCACCGTCGATAAGGGATTAAATTTGTCGATGGTATACTTATGACATGTTGATTATATGGTTCATGTAACTCGAAAGAACTTATGGGACTGTAAAGAGGCTTTATTATATACGCACGGACACTCACGCATGTCACAGGTAGGCAGAGGATATGTTTTTCTGATAAAATTAGTAGTACTCGTAGATAGCTTTTAGCCTCCCTCACTAAGCTCCCTCACATAATAAAGAAAGCTTTTTTCGGGATAAGTAAGTAGCATTTACTTTTTGATGTAAGGGTATATTTATCGAAGTTGGTTTACGGCCAATTTCTATAACTGATCTTGAGAGATTTTTTGCATATATTAGATTTCATCTTTAATTGTTTTTGTACAAAATTTTAAATTGGGAATAAAAAATCTGAGATTCTCTGTGATCTCTCGTATTGAAATTGGCCATTAGTTATTTAGTCTCTGTTCTACGAGATTATTAAAACAATTCCGATCTTAAACACATACTTCTCTACATAATTAGTATCACTTTACATCTTGGCGTAAAGTTTTATTTTTAGAACCAACAACGGAAGTTTGGCAGAAAGTTCTGTTATGCTTCTTATTTACATACCTAATATGTGGTTCATTTTCCTGATTTTGGGAGAAAAAAGAAAATAAACGATAGAGCTAATCAAACAAAATAAGTATAAAGATCCTATCATCAGATGAGAGTGAGATTGTGGATGAAACCAAACTAGTTACACTAAAATAACTAACGTTACAAATTATAGAAAAGAATAGTTAAAACCACACGAGCATGAACAAACACCGTTGTTTTCTAAAACTGCGAGTAATTGCATTAGAAGAGCTATTTTAACTAAATTGCGTATCTGAGAAGAACTCATTTGAAACTCTAAAAACAAATTGTGTTTGAGGAATTATGCAGTCTCTAGTTTGGTAAAGGATACTCTCAAAAGTATGATAATTTAAACATGATGTTAGAATATTCTTTTGTCTCTGCATACAGATCAGTCAAACAATAATACATTAACTTAAAAAGGGGACTATTTAAAAGTTGCTAAAAAGACCCTCTAGGTAAATTAAGGACAATTGGTCCTTATTAGATATTTCCTCTTCTCGCACGGATATAAAAACAGTTTATCAAAATAAGCAATATGAAAAATATAATTGTAACCTCGTTAAACCAACTCCCCCAACTAATCAAGATACCATCCCTCAAGTTTGTGTTTAAACCACAAAACTGCATCGAAAACCTTACACCCTATTATAGTTACCATAAAGTTTAGTACATTGTGGAAATGCAAACTTTAGATGCCGCGTTACATTTTCGTAACTTATGGAAGTAAAGAACGAGAGTAAGTAAATAATATTTTATTGTTTCCCGCCTGAATGTGGATGGCCATAAACTATATATTCAATTATCAACGGTCGGCCCTTCACACCCGGTAATTGGTGAATGCTTCTTTACCTCGGTCCTAACCTGGTAGGGTTAGTATGGCTTAAAATTACTATTTATTTATATTTAAAATTATATAGTATTGTAAATTCATTATACAGAGTGATTTTTGGTCGTCAACGTTCCCGAAAACTACGGAATCTCCTCATCATTTTCTCCATGGAAAGTGTCTGGTTTCCAAAATATTAGGGTCCAAAGTTGAGTAAATAGACAAGATGTGTAGCAAGATTTTTTTACGAGAAATAATTAATGTTTGTCTATTAAAAAACTAGCATAAACACTTGACACTATAAATTTCACCTGATGAAAAAAAAATCCAAAAAATTTACTTCGTTTCCCAACATTTGTTTTTGGCATAAACTTACTTTATTTGATGTATCGTATCCTTCGTTAAGGGTGGCAATGAAAAAAATTACATTGATATTTAAACAAAGACAGAACTTCTTTGATGGAATTGACGAAACTCTGTTATTCTTTATTGTACACAATGTTAACAAAAAAGTTTATGAAAAAAAAAATGTGCCAACAAACAGCAACAAACCACTTTTTATAATCTCTATTTTTTAACTTTTTTATTTAAGCGTAATGGCGTCCAAATTGAGAGCAGACATCATACTTAGGTTACCATTAAAAAGTTGCAAGTGTAGCATTTGAAGCCATAGCTAACCTACATCACCGGCACTGATTATAATGACCACTGGCCAGCAACAGGAATCCCCAACTCCCTGAAATTGAGCACATCCGAGTAAATCAACTCGAGGATTAATAGCAATGCTGAGTTATGGGCTATCGGCGTACACCCTTAATAATAATATACGGCCTAGTCCACTAGATTTAAGGTTACGTAGAAACGAGATGAACTTTAAGTGTATTAAATTTAGTAGCTGAATATTTGCTTTATTGGCTTTTGTATAACGCCATTAGTTATACAGGATCTAAGGGAAGGAGTGATGTAAAATACAATGGCAAATATTTACTTTAATCATTTACTTTACTAATAAGAAGTTAGGTAAACCAAGCACATGCTTAATTTTTACATTTAGTTTCATCTGTAGAAACTCTGTTTTCCTTAAGGATTTATTACATTGATAATAACTAATAGTGACCCGATAGCTCAATTGGTGAGAGCGATGCACGGAATGCAAGAGGTCGTGAGTTCAAATCTCACTCGTTTGAAAAAAAAATCATTTTCTTATTAATATTGTATAATAACAAATAGGTTAAACTTTAGATGGTTTTATCTGCTATTTTTATCGATTCACACATAGCGGCTACATCCCCAAAATGGCCTGAAGTGCAAGATCATAAAGAGGATTACTGCTTTACTTAAAAAAAACCCAACGTATGACTTTAATTACCTATGGTCTAAGCCAGGGATGGCGAACCAATGGCACGCGTGCCACCCCTGGCACGCAACAAAATAGTTCAGGCACGCCTAATAATACAGATAAGAATGAATAACATAAAAAAATTACATCGAAACCGTTTGTCAGATGACTCTAGTTCAGCAGCTTGCATTCTGCTGAAAGTAACAAAGTAAGAGCCTGACATAAAATACTTAGCATCTTATTTGAAACAGCAGAAATAACACAATTTTTTATATGTTAAAATAGTAACATTATATACCGATAATTGTACTTTTGAATTTTTAATAAATACCTAGTATATACTTAATATCATCTAGTTTTATTTTTGTTCAATAATATCAATATGCCTAAATGGCACGTCATAGATATATTTGTCTCATAAAAATGGCACGTATATCACTAAAGGTTCGCCATCCCTGGTCTAAGCTATTTCCATTTTCATAGGCACCTACTTACGCTTCTTTACCTACTTTATAAGGAAAAAATGGTTTAATAATAACGCTAAATTTGCAGTCATTACCTACTTCAGACTTTAATATTGTTACTACATTATTGTGAACAACGTTTAGCAATATATTTCACTTTCAAATGTGTGTCCGTATCGCTAACATTGTAGTATTCATAGCAATGTAGCCTAGAAATCGGCTAGACAAGATAATATCATCTCGTACAGTGGCCATATTAAACTTACTTTTACGAGCTTAAAAGCATTTTCTTACAATCTAAAGCCATTACGGATTAAATGAAACATTCGACCGAGAAATTAGAAAATGAAATCGATAGTAAATTCGCACAACACTATTACTGCTTTAATTGACATTCTTATTACTTTACATGTCTAAAAATAATTGATATTATGTCAATATTAGGAAGAGGGGAATTTAAACATATGATATGTGATATGAAATTAACTTTGTCAGAGATTAAAATATGTTAATGTTATAAGAAATAAATAGTTTGTATTATTTACCTCTTCATTGCAGTAATTTTATGAGCGATTTAGAGGATAGTTAATTAATTAAGGAGAAGCTACTATTTTAGTGTGTACACTAAAATAATAAAGACCTATACATGAATCAACTTCAAAACTTTTCATTGAATAGTCTTTTTCTATTGCAACGATGTTCCTTTCGTACCACTCTCCATTAGCTTAAAAGGAGGGCGTTGGAAAGAGTATCTTTACTTTTGCAGTCCTATAAAGGCCTTTTTCTAGAAGAAATCAAATCTCTAACTCCAAACGTAAGTAGTAAAATACGGTCAGTAATAACAATGTAATATTGCGTTTACTTAAGTTATTGTCTATAATAACATAGGCTTGTGCTGCAGTCGGAGGTTTGCCTGGACCGGACGCGGCAGGTGCTACCGAGGTTCACCGGGGTTCACGCCCTCCCCTCCTCCCTCCACAGCATCCGTGCAAACCCGTTCTTCTAATAATATAACGTAGAAATGAAAGATTAATGAGAGCAGCCCGTGCACGCCTCTTTCACTCGAGGTTTAGGGATGGGCTGTGTCGATAAGTATAGTCGATATTTATAACAAAGTAATACAGTGTACCTTACTCGAATATGTAAAGGAAGTAGGCTATAACCTTGCTGTAACAAAATAATAAAGTACTAATATTCAATTTAACCTTCCATCAAATAATTATGTTTATTTAATCAGAAGCTAGCAACTTGACACTGAACATTTGCATCTGTCCCCGATATGCTTAAAGAGGCTGTGAGGTCTCCTTTACGATCTTGCAGTTCTGTCTAGCTACCCTGTTTCAGAAGCATAGCCGTGTTTTTTTTTAATATAAAATAGGCTTACGCGCCTGATGGTAAGCACCGTTGCAGATTAAGATGGAGCGCGCTTGCCTAAAAGAAACCGTATGTAAAGATATACGACATTTCTTATATCACCTAAATAATAGAAAACAATTTACACTTCTCTAAAGAACATACAACTTTTTCCACTCAAAACGCACCAATTTTAAAATTCCAACTATCGACAAGAGCTACCCATCCCTAGTCAACGAGACTCGATCGGCGCGCAATGAAGACCGCCCAGATAACATATTAGCCCGGGCCGGTAGCGGCAATATATCGACAGATGACAGCCGGTGACCTCACACTGGAATGCAGCCGTTTGTATTACAAGTGCTATAGGTAGAGCTAAGTGTTAGTATCTGAAATATATACCAGTCATTTATTTATTTAGAGCTGATTTTCTCAAACTCAACAAATAAATCCGTCTGAAGAATAAAGTTGATGCTGTCTCTAGCATTATCAAGTTACCTCCAAGTTACACGTGCTTCACTGGAATACATTAGCTGCATATCCTTCCTTTCATGCTGTATGAGTCGACTAAGAAACTCAGGGATCAGAGAAGTTCCTTCAGACCATAAGCTAGCAACTTATCACTGGTCTTTTACCAAGTTACCTCTGCTTCACTGGAATATATAAGCTGCATCTTCTTCCTTGCATGTTTTTAGAGTCGACTAAGAAACTCAGGCATCAAAGACGTTCTTCCAGGCCATGAGCTAGCAACTTGTCACTATAGATCAACTTGCCATCTAGGCCCGCACCAGTAGCATAATGTACAGAACTGATATTCCGAATTACCACAAAAAACTCTTAGACGAAGTGCGTGAGCCTACCTGCATTCAGCAAGTTAAATTGACGCGCTGTTAATTACCTACTATTATGAATTTCGATATGAAGTTATGGTATGTTGTCTTAAGGGGGCTTTTTATACGAACTCCCGAGAATCCGATCATGCATCACTATACAAGAATCCGATGTGTTAAAAACCCGCGATCATGAACCGAGAGAATCTCAACCAGGCTTCAACGCTCTCTTTCTTACTCTGACCTACCCTCATAACAGTTAAAGTTAACTGGCAAGATACAATTAATTATTACAAATTACCATAGACAATGGTAAAAAGTAAAGAGCGATGCACACGACCGCACGTGCCGTCAACCAACCATGGGATTTGGAATAAAAAGATTTAATTACTACTTCACAATTTTAACGTAACGGTGGACGAAAGGGGAACTGTAACTCTATGGTCGGGCGACGTAGTAAAGTGGCTCCTATATTTGTAGCAAAATCTTGCTACTGTATTATGAAATAGCTGATGAACTACGCGATCATGACTGACTGAATTTTTTAAACTTTTTTTTATTAAAGAGCAGATATTATGAAATCGTTTAACCAATATAATATCTATGTATGGTATATTCTGGTTTTTCCTTATATCCTATATGTGTGTCTATGTAGTATTTTTGTAACATTATAATAACTGTTAAACCAGTTTAAAGATATCCGCGAAAAGACAAACGCAAACCCTGCAAATGTAATAAACTTGAACTCAAAAGTGGGAACAGTAATTTGTAGTGGAATTGTTCCCACTTTGAACCGGACAAACAAATGTAGCACAGATAAGGTAGAGGCAGGCTTCAGTCCATTGTCTATGCCCCGATAACGTTCCATCTAGTTCCATCTGATACAGAAACACCTCTAGTTCGTGAAGATAGAGTTAATTGTACACCGGACAGTCACGCTTTCATGACGTGGTCGTTTCAGTCCAAAACAAATTGATCCTCTTGTTCTTTGTTTTAGACTGAGATACTCGTAGCTGCACTTTAAGAAGCTATTACTGGACTAAGAGTGAACGTAATTAGTAGTAGCCCCGCCTGCTGCGGGCTAGACCATGGGTCCTGTGTTCGAATCCCTGTGGGTTCATACATGATGAATAACGACGTTTGTTTCCGAGTCATTGACGTTTCCATAATTATCTATGTTTGGTTTTTTGGTTCAACCATAAATGAGGCGTAGGCTCAGTGACATTTTCACCCTTTTATTTCAGAAGATATTTTACTGGGCTTATTAGAATTTATACAGAGAATAATAGAGGACGTCATCACATTTTTACATAATTGAAAAAGTTACAGATACAAGTTATCGTCCTAGATGTTAAATTGCATAACTACACCCTACAAAGCAACACTTTGTTTTTATCAAGGTCTTATCAGCTCTACCCGCCCTGATTCGCTGGACTAACTTTTATTTTGCTAATAAAATTATTGCTTATTACGTTGTAAAATAGCACTGTTTTTGATGATGAAGATATATAGTTGTAGTCACTCAACTAACTACTCATATTGCCTTTAAGTCCATATTATTATCATAATATCTCTTATTCCAACTACTGACTTAGTACAATTTTAATCAAATTAACAAGATGCTGTTGATTTTATACCTATAAATCTTCATTTATGACACGACCGTGGAAAAAAATCAAAGCCCATTAACATAATTACATTGTCACTAGCTGTTGCCCGCAACTTCTTCCGCTTGGACTATAAATTGCCTATGATTGTAGCCTTCTCCGTACTCCCAATTATCAAAAGTTGACAAACAAATAAACTTACTTTCACATTAATAATATTAGTTGAGTGGAACAATCTTCTTCCTATTGAAGAAGGAATTACGTTAGTTTGATGTTAACGATGTTACTTTCGCTTCGGCCCATTGCTCTATCCTTATCGGTGAGGATTATCTAAATTAATTTATTCATGATAACCTCTAAGCTCTAATTCTTCATTTATAACATTTCAATCTAAAGTAACTGCTAATTCAACCTGTTGACCTCTTACCATCGGCTGGAGCATTTATTACAATAACCCAATAGTAGAGTAATAAATTGAATATTTGTGCGCGCCGCGGCCTGCGCAGAATGAGGTGAATATCGATCATTATAAATTTCCACTTTGCGCACTAACGGCGCACGCGCACGCGACCTCCGCCACAGAATATGTAGCTGTAGAAGGCTTTGTGCCGTTCTAAAAATTTCACAAAAAAAATATGCCAGAAAATAAAAAGGAAACATAATCATTTATTGAACCGCATAACTTGGTCGTCGGTATAATAGGAACATTCCGATGTTTAGGTCATCCAAATAACGTTCACATAATCCAAAATGGGTATAGCCAAAACTGCAGGATTACGAAGGAAATCCTACTGTCCCGCTTAGCATAGCGGGTTCAGATGTACCTAAATGTTCAGTGGTAGCTCATAATCATCTAGTCGGCAACATTGAATGAGATGCAGCTGATGAATTCTAGTGAAGCCTCGCATCAGCACAGGTATTTGAATAACTCTTGAATTTTTGAATGAATTCTCTACAAACTAATGTTTCAGTACTATACGCCTATATAATCTTTGCAGCCATTGCAATGAGTCCGCAGATTGCTCTAAGCTGCGCGCTCCATCTATACATCACCGCGTTGTGGCCGCTATTTACTCACGACCAATAGAAATTATCGGCTGCACCCTTCCAATCGACAGTATACCTAATCGTACACCGTTTAGGTAGCTTTTTCATTAGTAAAGTAGCTAGAAATCAGGGTTTAGAGATCCGCAATAATGCTCTAAGAGCTGCGTCTTGGTTTAAGTTTATTCTTTGAATTGACCACACAAAGAAGTTGAGAGGTCATATGATATCATCTGGATTACCTAACCTCATCCTTTGTCAACTTTATTCCAACACTCCATCATTTGTAAGAGGCCTATTTTTTAATATGTGATGATGATGTCCTCCAGACCGTTTTTCGGTCACACGGCCAATCTCAACGGTAGATATTATAAGTAGTGTATGCGCAAACACATGTACATTTGCTATTCATTCCCCTTACTCTCTTAGTCCGATGGGATGGAAAGCTGACTCGACCGGAAAGAGATCAGGCACAGGACCAACGCTTTACATGCTTCCGAGGCAAGAGCTAAGTATTAATTTGACAGCATTGCCATAATGAACCTACATAAAATACATTCAGTACATACTCGTACATAGGTAATTGTATTACCTGACATAGGGAAATCCAAGAGACAATACACCGAAATTGTATTGCCGTTGTGCGTATGACGTATGACTTACTATAATAATTACTATAATAATGGCTATTATTTTTCCTTAACTTTTTTGCAATGTACAGAACCTTCATCCTAACATCTGTCGGTGGTCGCTCAGATACTCATTTGCCGTATTTCAGCTCACGCGGGAAGTAAATCGTATGCGCTGATTAACGCTATCGGTCGCAAGTGCAGGAAGAAGGGACACCGAGGAGATGCGATGCTATGAAGGCAATATAGCGCAGTATGGACCAATCACTGTCCAACAAATACTTCGCGCTATAGACTATCCGTCCGCCCGTCATACGCGAAACGTCAACACAATTTTCTATGATCAATCTTTTGATTAACATATATTGTATTGCATGCTAGGGGCTTCTGCTATCTGATAGCGATTGTATTTGCCCCTCATCGCGATAATGAGATGTCAGATTCGATTGTCAGCGAAGGGTGTAAGGCTCGGAGTAGGAAACACTTGATGAAAACGTAAAATTCCTATTAGTAAGGCCTAATGCATTCCCAACTTGTATTATAATTGTAAAGTAGGTTTTATTTTTATTTTATTATTTTCATGAGATACAAACAGTACTATTACACAAATATATTTACAATATATAAGTAGCACATACACCAGCAAAGTGTATACCAATAAAAACACAGAAAAAAAAATTGAAACTCCAACCAAACACATCATACTATGAAACCCCCACAATCAACATTGATTAAGGGCCGCAATGATTTTACTTAGCTAGGTTTGTTTGTTACCTCATCCATTGTGCTTTTTTACTTATCCAATCTTCTTGAAATTTAACATACATATAGTTAGGAGTATGTAGAAGGACATAGGCTGTAGTCCATGCGGGCGAAGTCTTAGGCAACAGCTAGTTCAATATATTCTGCGTTCAAACGATGTTACTCCATCTCGCCTTTATACTTTGTCCGTGGTGTGAGGCGATTTATACATTAATTAACAGAGTATTTACATTATCCGGCCGGATATAGCTAGGTAATTGCAGTGATATAATGGTTATTTAACAGTTTTAGTAAAAAGTCTCCACCTCCATACCACCTGGTGCAGCTGGTGCTGATAGTTCAGGGTTTAAATCACGGAGAGGACAAGTAGAGCATAGGCTCTAGCGACATCTGTTCAGAATGTATTTCAGTGTTTAGCACTTGTTTTAGTAACAGTATAACAATATTCTTCTTCTTCTTCAGCCTATTGCAGTCCACTGCTGGACGTAGGCCTCCCCTGGGCACGGGATAAGGCTACTGCCATAGTCACCACGCTGGGCGGGCGGGTTGGTGACCGTATAACTATATTAATGCTATTTATTTATTTAGCTCCGTAAATTGAATTTTAAATAATGTCTTTACCTAATAGACTCTTTGTGACTGAGTCTCATGTAAAAACGATTTAAAATATACAATATCTAAATCTAATATCTCCATCTAAAGAGTATACACCTAGGTAAGTATATCTAGGTATTTCGCGAAGTGATAGTTAGAGCGGTGAACACGGGTCAGCGGCGCAAGCGCACCCGGCACGCGCAGCCCATTACCCCCGACTTAAGGGGAAGTTTGTGCTTGTCCTGATAAATCATTAAATCCGTTGTATTAAGGGGCGATTTATGATTAGGCAAATAAGGAAATATTCAAACCTTTTAGATAGCTAAATCAATGAGTGGGTGGGTATAGCCAGTAGTTAGCCGAAGCTGCAGGATATATCAGTCCGTATACATATTATATTTAGCTCTAGAGAGAAATTAGTAGTTAAATCTCCAGGATCATGAAAGAGATGGTTATACTGACGACATTGGCGCATTGACCCTACCTCCTAATTCGAAGGTTTCAATTCCCGTAAGAGACAAACATTTCTCTTTTCAAGAGATCAGCCTCTCCGATCCAATACGGCATCACTGCTACAAACTCCCCGATTTAATTCTGGGGCTTTTGGGTATTCTTTCTCGGTTCGGGGGGTTAAGCTCTGAAATGAATTACCCCACACGGTTAGAGATTGTCTCCCTGTTGGCACATTTAGGGAAAAGCTAAAGAATCACTACTGTCCATTATTTGAATATGCTGTCATTTGTTTCTCTCGTTTTTTTTCTTAATGTAGTTTTGTAGTTTCTTAGAATTTGTTTAATTGCACATGTTACCCTGTTGTTAACAATTTCTCTTTACTTGCTTGGCTTGCTGGAAGAGATCTGTGGTAGAGATAAGCTTGCCATTGTACATGCATCTCTTCTTTTATGTTGTATGCCATGTTTATTTTTGTGTATGTGCAATAAAGAATAAGAATAAGAACATTATGTTTGTCTACTTGAAAAAATATATTATGTTTAACTGCGCCAATATAATCTGTTTATCAGAAGCTACTATTCAGCTACCTGCATCCACTGTTAAGTAGGTATGCCATGTAAATCTAAGCTCATTTAAAACTCTTGTATGTTTCTATCAATTAGTGTCCATCTAAGTGTGTGGGGACGGGTGAACGGAAGTCACGACAAATATTTGCCTGCCCAGGAATGTACACCGGCGTACTTCGCGTAAAATACTTCGTGTACCGGAATTCGTGTAAGAAAAATACGCGAAGTACGCTGCGTCAATTCCAGACACGTGCCGGATTTCGTTACCGGACTTCGTCGCATACGCGAAGTATTCTGTCGCGAATTCCGGTTACACAAAGTACGCCAGTGTACAAAATACATGAACTGTCATGACCTTTCCTCGCCCTCACCTCGTCATCCCCGCCAGGTCATCGAGTCCGGAAAATGGCGACAATTTAGGGTTACCACTAATATAAATATATTAGTAGAAATGATTTGAGCCTATCTCTTTCTAACCAACAAGCTCTCTATAAAACTATCTCGCTCGATTTTAGACTAAAATTTATAAACAAAGATAATATAATCACTATGTTTTATAAACACTAATGAAATCCATGCATATATTTTGTTGTCGATTTGCATTGTCATTCATAGAGGAAAATATCATTGCATCAGTTTTCCTTCTAAATGTCTGTTTTTTGATAATTTTTATCTACAAATCTCGAGAAAACTGTTTTAAAACTTTATACGTCCCCATAGGAATACTTATGAATGAAATTAAGTAATGTACACGACGCAAAGTAGGCACAAAAATAGTTTCTGTGCAATGATTATGATGTTTAAACCCCGTACTTCGGAGAGGTAAGTTGTTGTTTAAGCGTACCTAATTATATTTATTTGAAGAAAGTACATAATGTAGAGAGACTATGTATGATGCAAATACAAAAACAGGTTAGTTAAGTAAAGTTCTCTAATTCTCTATACACCCAAAAACAGCAAATGTACCTACGTAAAGCATGCCTTGTGAACCATTGAAGCTAGTCATAATGTCCAAATACCAATAAAATTCCGCCCTAGTACATAATAACTAGCAAAAAATGCATGTTACCTATTGTATTAGTAGGTTAGATATCTACCTTACAATATAGTGAGATTCAGTATTTGGTAAGTATTCTTAAACATGAAACTAGCTTTGGGATTTTGTACCTACATTCCTTGTTTGCCGTAAGTGTCAACTGAGAAACTTGGGCATACTCGGCCATTCGGCTATGCTAAATGTGGTTGTGGGATCTCCTTTAGGATCCTGCAGTTCTTGATACCCCATGTTGAATTTTGTATAGATGATACAATATCGTACGATACGATATCCACGATGCGTGGTCATGCGCATTGATAATGTGACATCAGCACTCTAAGATGATGCAAAAGCATCCCAAGGATAAAATTCTAACTAAGTAATCATACTTAAACGCTTTCTTTTTCTTTAGGACCAAAAGGGGTGAAAGAGGAAGGCTTTTCATTCCAGCAACAGTCCAAAATTGATTTGGCTGGGCTGTACAGTAAGTTGATGACTTGATGAGCAAAATAATGTACCCGTACAAGCATAGTTGCAATCTAGGAAGATTTTTAGATTCTTAATACTAATAAGAACTTTGACAAGACAGATAAATATCAGTCAATAATATTAATCTTTATTTTAAAGACTTGGAGAAAATGCATCTAATATTATGTGTGGTTCATCAAGTGCCTACCATTTTTAGACCTAGGTACCTAGTCACATATGATAAAGTCTGAAATAAATATTGCAACCAATGTATTGTAATAATAAATGACTAAAATACATATGTACTTATCTTTTTTTATTTTTTAGCTAAAACCAAATTATTATTACGATGTATGCATTATAGGTACATACATTACACATGTTTTAATCTTAAAATATTGCTGCAGTAAAACATCAGTCACTAGTTGCTAGCTTGTTGCCTGAGAGAATGCCCCTAACAAAAGAATAAAACATGAGGTGTCTACTGATAGACTTATACCACTTGACTTAGCATTGTCCAAACTATCACCTTTCTGGATACTGGATATACATCATCATCATCAGCTTATTACAGTCCACTGCTCGATGTAGGCCTCCCCCAGGGCATGCCACAAGACTGCCATGGAGGGTATTTGCCCATAGTCACCAAGCTGGGCAGGCGGGTTGGTGACCGCAGTTTATATTTTGGACTATGTTGTCAACACGGGAGGCGCTGCTTCCTTCTCCTGGAAACCCTTAATCGCCTCATACGATACCCACGGGCAGACATGGGGTGGTACGAATTCTACTCTGCCGGCACCACGCGGCCATACATACACTGATAAAAATCACAACTCTTTCCCGGGGTAGAAAGAGTTCATGAATCTCCAGTTCCTACCTAATACACCTCTTTCGCTTTATGATATTCTATCAAGGTTAAAAGACTTGGAAACAATATTCAAAGTATTGCAAAATAAATAAGTACGGTAAGATATCTTTAGTTAGATAGACTTAACTTACCCATGTCTCAACTCTTAACATTTTGTATACAAGTAATTTTACTCCATAGAATTCAGTAGTTTTATATACATATATATATATATATATATATATATATATATAGGCTATAATGCAATGTCATACATATCATAAATGAGTGAATTTGAGAAAGTCCAGGGCGGGTCCCTAGTTATACTTATAAACCTTTCTCTTAAATCAATATCTATTTTTTAAAAACCGCTTTGAAATATGTCGCAGAGTTTAAAAAATCTATGGCATACATAGGGACAGCCAGACAGCGGAACAACTTTGTTTGTAATGTGTATGTATGGACATTACTGTATACATAAATCTCTTTACTATACGTATTTACCATATTTAACAGTTCATATATACCTAGTTATCATTGTGTGTGTGAGTATGAGCACACAAGCGGGTTCAAGTCATGAAAACAATTATAAATTAAAAGCCACTATGGATTGTAAAACAGGTTATAAAAGTAATAAATCAATAAAACTACATTTATGTATCTGTTTAGAATATAATATATAGGTATTTATACATATAATAAATTACCTTCTTGGGTATGTTCTGTTGGTGCAGGATGGTTCTTCTTTAAAGCTCCATATTAGCAACACTATCTCAACCATAGAAGTCATTAATAATATTCACAGAGTATCTCTACTGAGATCAGTTGGAAAAACATGCCAACTAATAATTGGATGTATTTATCATTATAATTTTCAAGAACCATAGACCCTTTGTTAGAACTGTATTCAGGAGTTGCTTTATTGTAAGTAGGTACTAACTGTGCACCTGTGTGTTAAAATGCTTCAATGAATTGGTTTTTAAATAGAGCATTTCTTCTGACAACCTGTTGATAATTTCTGGAACTTGATCGTAGTTATGAAATAAGTAATTAGGTAATATAAAGGCTACACAAATGGAGGGGCCAGACATGACTAGTTACAATTTCCTCTAAATATGCAAATTAAAGAAGGATTAGTAAGTTAGATTAGGTTTTCACCAGAGAAAGAAGTAATTTCTTTTGTAAATTCCTCTCTGTTTACTATAGTCATGTGTACAATAAAGAACAAGTAAGGGGTTAATCGTCATAACAGGTACATCATAAAAATACTTGTAAGTTAAGCATGTTTTACATATAGACACAGCTATGTTCCCGAAATGTGTTAGCCAGAACTGCAGTCATAAAGGAAAACACACCACAGCCACATTTAGCATAGAGGAGCCAGATGTAAACGTTTTTTAGCTGCTTATCGCGTGAGTGAATCCTAGTGTTCCTTTAGTCCACATTTAGGAGATGCGCGGAAGAAGATGCAGCTGATATATTATAGTGAAGCCCCACATCGGCAAAGTATGTTTTACATTAAATACAATTTGCCAACAACAATCAACAATTTTTTCTTAACAATTTATAGATACATACACAGAACACATTTACTTCTAGCCAAAGAGTAGTATCGGCTCCTAGCGGATAGATACCTACGGTTTTAGGTTAGGAACAGAACAGGAAAGTAGGAACTTGAGGAGCTGTTTTAATATGGTATTAATCAATCTAATGCTTAGATGAAATTATAACTAGATTCAGTGACAGCGCTCAAAAAATGGCACGACAAATATCTGCACAAATGTATGGCTGGGCGTATCACAAATCGATAAAGCAAAGTCGAGTCTTATGGTAACTAAATAAGATTCAAGTTTAAAAATCAGATATAATGCAGTTATTACGTTTATATGGATTCACTCGTGCCACTTTTTATAAATATTTTATTATGAGACCCCGCGTCTACCTATAAACACGTCACTGATCTAATGTAAGCTTTGACAAGGAAATAAATAATGTATGAAAACTAGATCGCAAACAGGTGTTGAGAAATTAAGTTTTTTTATATTTTTACATACTTTATATATTTATGTTATGTATTTGGTTTTTAATTTAAATTTTTATAAAGATGTGTAAGTAAACATTATAATTTGTATTACCGAGTTGGTATGATAATTTACCATACCAACTCCACATCACTTATCGGCTCCGTGTCTACCAGAGAGAATAGAAACAAATATAGTCATTGACTAATTGAGTTTAGTAGGCTAAGGAAATTATACCCGTACAGCCCAGCAATATAAACAATAAGGTTGTGCGAGTTTTTTTGTTCCAGAGTTATCTATACTACTAATATTTTAATAAGGTGAACTTTGATTGTTTGTTTATTTGGCTCCGAAATTACTGAACCGATTTAAAAAATTCTTTTACAATTAGAATCCTTATTGGACCCGGATGAACACAGGCTGTAAGAGTTTCCCGAAATTCTCATGGGAAGGAGACAAACAGGAATTTCAAATTTTAACGAAAACCGTATGACAGGTAGAGATGAAATCTTAGATTATATACTCTTACAGATGCCACGTAAATGACGTCACTACAGATAGAACGAATAAGCGATATACAACTTAGGCTAAAACAGAACAGGGTAGATCTTTTATTTCATTCGCGTAACCATTTTTTGAGTGGATCCAAGTTGTCAAAAGATCCAAAACGTCAAAGCTAGTTGACCATTAAGTACTTTACCTGTCATTATGTGTGATTGTTGTGATCGGTTGACTTTATTATTTATTATTTTAAAGTTAAAGGGTATTTTTCTGTGTTTAATCCTATAAAATCTATACATATAATAAAAATGTAACGGATCACTGTCTGTACATGGCAGATATATGAGAAAAAATATTATAGGAGAGCTTTATCAACGCAATAGTACCCAAAATAATGATTTTTGGATTTTTTTTCTGTTTGTCCACAGTTATCGCTGGTGACGTACAATGCGCGCACGCTGAGGGAGGACACAAAGCTCGATGAGCTGGAAGAGGAAATTAGTAAGTTGCGGTGGGATATTGTAGGGTTATCTGAGGTCCGAAGACAGGGAGAGGATACGATAACCCTGAAATCTGGCAACTTACTCTACCAACGGGAAGGTGATCATAAGTCCCAGGGTGGTGTTGGGTTTATCGTCCACAAGTCCCTCGTAAACAGCATCAAATCCATCACGAGTGTGTCGAGCAGGGTAGCATATCTGATACTCAAAGTATCAAAAAGGTACTCGTTGAAGGTCATCCAGGTATATGCGCCGACCTCGACGCATCCTGATGACGATATGGAGGTTATGTATGAGGACATAAGTACAGCCATACATACCTCTAAAACTCATTTCTGTGTTGTTATGGGGGACTTCAATGCGAAACTGGGCAAGCGGGGTGAGAATGAGTTGAAAGTGGGACAATTTGGATCCGGCGACAGGAACCCCAGGGGCCAGAGGCTGGCCGATTTTCTAGAGATGGAGGGACTCTTTATGATGAACTCCTTCTTCAAGAAGCCGCCTCATAGGAAATGGACCTGGCTCCATCCCAACAAGCACACGAGGAACGAGATAGACTTCATATTGACCACCGATAGACGGATCTTCAATGATGTCTCAGTGATCAACACGGTGAAAACCGGTAGCGATCACCGAATGGTTCGAGGCACATTGAATATTAATGTCAAACGGGAGAGATCACGACTAGTGAATTCTACACTCCGACCCTCATCCGTGCACATTCAAAACCCCGAGAGCTTTCAACTCGAGCTGACAAACCGCTTTGCTTGCCTAGATAATTCTTTAGACCTAACCGTAGAAATAGACCCCAGAAACTAACTAGTCATACCCTCAACCTCATGGCGGAAAGGCGCGCAATGTATCTACAGTCCTCTGATGACGCTGAAGCATATCGGCAGCTCAATAGACATATCTCCAAGTCTCTGCGACACGACATCCGCAGCTTTAATACTCGTTGCGTTAAGGAGACAATAGAGCGAAACCAAGGCTCCAAAGTATTCGCAAGAGAATTATCTATTGGGCAGAGCCAGTTGACGAAGCTGAAGACAGAGGACGGCAGTGTAGCGTCTACCATACAAGAGGTGCTAAGGAAGATTGAGAGGTTCTATGGACAGCTATATACCTCGGTCGCTAAACCTGTTAGATTAGGCAAAGACCCAAGAGCCAAGCTCACCCGACACTATACTGAAGACATCCCGGATATCAGCCTGTACGAGATTAGGACTGCCCTTAAACAACTCAAAAACAACAAAGCGCCGGGTGACGATGGAATTACATCAGAGCTACTAAGAGCGGGTGGAACTCCGGTACTGAAGGTCCTCCAAAGGCTCTTCAATTCCGTCCTGCTCGAAGGCGTAACGCCGGAAGCATGGAACAGAAGTGTGGTGGTGCTGTTCTTTAAAAAAGGCGATAAAGCCTTGCTGAAGAACTATGGACCCATCTCGCTTCTGAGCCATGTCTACTAGTTGTTTACAAGGGTAATCACGAATCGTCTTGCTCGCAGGTTTGATGACTTCCAGCCTCCCGAACAAGCCGGTTTCCGAACAGGGTTTAGTACCATAGATCATATCCATACGCTACGGCAGATTAGAAAAATAGGGGTTTTCGTAAAATTGAATTAACTATAAATAAACATATATAATAAATAAACGTTTTTAGAAAAATTGAATTTATTAAAGCACAAGTCTTGGACGGGATCCTGCTGCCGTGATTGCGAGTTGTATACTGAGGTGTCAGAGATTGGCAAAAGTGTACCGGTTTTATCGCCTGTACTACAGAGGAATTTCGGGAAATCCGTTCTTAGTACTCCCTCGCAGTCCCTAATGAACGTACAGATCTGATTTCAAATACATATGTATCGCGGTTGTCGTAAAAAAATGAATTCCCGTTTGTCCCCTTCCCGTGGGAATTTCGGGAAATCCGTTTTTAGTCCTCCCTCGCCGTCCCCAATTAGTCCTCCCTCGCTGTCCCCAATGAACATACGAGTATATGCCTGATTTCAGCTTCATATGTATAGCGGTGTTTCACCGTAGGAATCCTTATTAGACCTGGATCAACAGGTCTAATAAGGATTCCTACGGTAAAAGAAGTTTTGAAATCGGTCCAGTAGTTTCGGAGCCTATTCGCTGCAAACAAACAATAAAAGTTTACCTCTTTATAATATTAATATAGATATGCTACAGCCAGCCGTAGAAAGACATTCGTCGCCCTGTTGTCAAAGAAATTTTAATCATTCTGCCACGGATGTGTGGCTACAAAAAAACAACTATGCCAATAAATAAAATAACAAATATAGGCCATTGTGTGTTTACTACATATTAGCTTACTTATTTTGTAATTTATAAAAGGATTAAGGATTAAAGGATGAGATTATACACACATTTGACACGCCACGTGATAACACGCCGAAAATATTATATGAGTATGAGTGTGGGGATAAAAAAAAAACATAAATGAAGTTGACTTGACCCCAGGGATTTGGTATCTCCTCTTGTTGACCCCTACTTATAATGGTGATTCGGCGGGAAAAGCTGGAAGAGTGGAAGAGTGGGTGTGATTTGCTTGTGAAAATAAAAATTGTTATGTGTCCGTAAAGTAATGTTTTCTAGTAGATTTATATTTTGTATACTTATAATGTGAATCTCGTGCATGTGTATGGTTTTATATGCGGATAAGCTAAGTAAAACTTTAGTCGGAATTCGATCTCTTCATGGGCTCATGTAAGTTGTTTCTGAAATTTATTTTGATTTTGACTAATTTTACACTCATTCTTGAGGTTTTTCTTGACGCTTCCATTCATCATCATCATCATTATCATCCGTCATAAATTCAGAAATCATTCTCTAAAGACATTGGCTGTATGGGCTTAATTCCCCTTAAATAAACAAAAAAAAACTACTTTTGTTTGTGGTTGACAAAATGGTTGACGGTTGGTTGTTTATATAGTGCATACTTTATTTTAATTGAAAATAGTTTTGTTTTTGCTTATTATTTATGTTCAGTAATATTGTCAGATTGACTACTATTAATAAATCTCCTGTATCTACAACAAAATAATAGGTATGTATATTATCTAATGTTTTATTTACCCTCGTTCGGAACTTCACAAGAATACATCATCAGATGCTCTTTCCGTGCATGTATGTAGTAAGAGTAGACCTTTGAGTACTAAGGAATACAGAGGCGTTTTCTCAGGAGATGTTCTAGAAACTTGCCAATTATTTACATCAGGCTCCTCCATGCAAACGAGTCTAAAATATCCAACAGTCCTAGCAACATAACAATATAACAAAAACTATTTCATGTTATCTAATTAAATGTATTTTTAATATTATATGTATGTGGAATTAATAGGTATGCATTAATGTTTACTGTAATAAGTAACATTACATTAAGTAAAGGAAGGGATAGTGAGGTGGACTTTGTTATGTGCAGTTTGTTTGCAGTATAAATATTGCTGCTGTGCATGTGACTGGCTGTAGTGGAGAGGCGAGGCATAGGTGATGGATGTTACGTAAACGTTAGCTAGTGGTTTGTTCATGTTGCTTTCACAGCGACAAAGTCATTCTACATTGAAAATATCATCCCTTTGTTATTTCTTAAGTATTATCACCTACCTTGTGTATGTCTAGTAATATTAGATATATTTCGTTGAAAGCACATTCCATATACAATTAATATGATGCTTGATAGTGAACACAAGTTTGTCAGTTGCAGCATCAGCAGAATAACTCCGGGAAGCTTGGATTGCACCATGTTTATATGGGTCACACTTGGCTCCTTTTATTGTTCTAATAACATATTTTATGTAAATTATACTTAATGATTACAATGTGTTTATTTACATCCTTATTTCATTTAGGTACCTACAGTAACCCTATTTCCTATTAGTGATGTGCCGGATCGTTAAAAATGTTTATCGGCAGATAAGGATCCGAATATGGATATTTGATGTCAATATCCGAGGATACGGATGTTATCTTTCTTATGCAGTCGGTTTCAATTAAAAGTTCAATTAACTGATCAACCCCAAAGGAGCCACAAGTGATCCAAAAAACAGCAATGTATCACAAAATAACCAATAAGCCCATTTAACTAATCACAGGATCGCCCAATACAGTTGGCGCGGAAAGAAAACATGAGATTATTGCAAATAATCAAATTAAAAATGCATTTCCTGCGAGTACTGTCGTTTAACTCAAAACAATGGTACTCGTTCAGTATTTCATTATTTGCCTAGCTGTCACACACACCCTGTATTATTATTATTATTATTATTAAACCTTATTTATTTCCTTAAAGTACACTACAATTTTAAAAGTATATTTATATCTACTTTCTTAAGGACCTCTTTATAGAGTAAAGGCCTCCTCCATCTTTTTCCACGTTGATCTGTTTAGTGCTTTATCAGTCCAATTTTTTCCAGCAACTTTTATGATCTCATCAAGCCACTTCTCCACCGGTCTGCCTCTGTTTCTTTTTCCCGCAGGTCCATTCCATAAGGTTATCTTTTTGGTCCACCGTTCTTCCTTCGTGCGTACAATGTGTCCAGTCCATCTCCATTTCAGCCTTTTACAATGTTCCAAGGCATCAACTAATTTTGTTGTTCCTCTTATATCTGTGTTTTTCTTTTTATGTCTCAGTTTTAGATTTAAAATGCTCCTTTCCATGGCTCTTTGGGTTGTTTGTATTTTGTTTTTAGTTTTTTTGTTGAAAATCCATGTTTGGGATGCATAGGTGAGGGAAGGTAGGATGCACGAGTCTAGTACGGTTTTCTTTAATTTCATACAAGTATTTGATTTTAGTATTTCTTTGAATTTCCAGAATTTATTCCAGGCCATGTTAACACGTCTCATTAGCTCATCTTGGTGTCTAGATTTTTTAAAAGACACTTGTTTGCCAAGATATATGTATTCATTGACATATTCCAAAGAAACATTTTGTATGTTAATGGATATATTTTTACTGTTCGTCATTATTTTTGTTTTCATAGTATTTAGTTCCAGTCCAATTTCATTGCTAACATAGTTAATTTCGTTTATCATAGATTCCAATTGTGAAGAGTTTTCTGCAAAAAGTATGATGTCGTCGGCGAATCTTAGATTGCTCAGACTATGGCCGTTAATGTTTAACCCTTTAGTTTCCCATTTTAAAGTGCTCATGATGTATTGTAGGACAGCAATAAAAATTCTAGGAGAGAGTGGGTCTCCTTGACGTACGCCTCTACGAATATGAATTTCACTGCCTGTTCTGTCTAATTTTACTCTGCTTGTGCTTTTCTTATAAATGTCCTGTAAGAGTTCTATAGTTTCTGATGGAACATTGCAACTTTGTAAGGCTCTCCACATGCTGCTATGGGATATTGAGTCAAATGCCTTTGCATAGTCAATAAACGCTAAGTAGAGCGGGCGATTCATTTCTTCGTACTTCTCAATGATTAGATCTAATGAGTGGATATGGTCTATAGTTGAGTATGAATTTCTGAATCCTGCCTGTTCCACTGGTTGATATTTTTCGGTGTATTCTGCTAGGCGTTTCTCTAAGCACGAAGCAAACAACTTGTAGAGATTGGATTGTAAGCTGATTGGTCGATAGTTGCTTATATTAGTAGGGTTTCCTTTTTTGTACAACAGCACTATATTTGATTTGGCCCATTCGGTAGGAATTTTTCTGTCGTCTAATATTTTATTGAACAGGGTGGTTAAAGGTTGTATTAGGAGATCTTTTCCCATTGAAATGGCTTCGTTTGGTATGTTGTCTGGACCACTGCTTTTTTCCTTCTTTAACGACTTTATCTTAGCGTAAATTTCTTTAGAAGAGAATCTTTGCACTTTAGTGTTATTTTTCTGTAGAGGTAGAGTATCTACGTCTGTAGGCGTTTGGCAGGCATAGAGGTCTCTATAAAATTCGGTAGCAGCTTCTATTATTCCAATTCTAGAGAATGTTTCTTTGTCACAGTTATAGTTCTTTTTCAGGGCTGGGATCCACTTCTTAGATGTAGTTAACGCTTTCAGTCCTTTCTTTACACTTCCCGCTTTTTTCAGATATTTTTCAATTGTTGTAAGCCTGTATTCTTGATATTCTTTTCTGATTATTTTGTGAATGTTTTTATATAGGTAGCGTTTTTCGTTTTTCTCTTCCAATGTTAAATGTTTTTTGTTTATTAATTCCTGTCTTCTTTTTATAAGGTTTTTTGTTGCATCTGAAATAATGCAGCGTCGCTTTCTATTGGTATTGTTATTACATCTGGGCTTTAAGCTTTTCTCGATAGCTTGCTTGATTTTTGCATAGTAAGTCTCTACACCTTCATTTTCTTCAAGTTCTATGTTTAAAGTATTAAATTTTAAAGCTTTTATGTAATCTTCTTGTTCTTCTATAGTTTTTAGTGAAAGACTGTTACTATTATATGTAGCTCTAGATTTTTTGATATTAGTTAGCAGCAGAGTACTCCTGACTAGTCGGTGGTCGCTTGGGAACGATAGATTGTTTAGCACCTCAATGTTAATGATTTTATTTTTTATGTTTGATAGTATGTAATCTATCTGACTTTTTTGTTTCTTAGGTGAAAGCCACGTCCATATTGTCTTGCTTTTCTTTTTGAATAGACTGTTGATAACGAACAAATTATTTTCCCAGCAGAATTGTAGCAGAGTTTCACCCCTCTTGTCTCTTTTTCCGAAGCAAGTGTTTCCCAATACTCTGTCCTCGCCTTTAATTTTTTGGCCAATTCTGGCATTAAAATCCCCCATAATTATGTAGTTCTCACTGCATTGTTTAAGAGATTCTTGTATTTGATTATAGAATTCTTCTATTTCCTGTTTAGTTGCGCTAGAGGTCGGCGCATGTACTTGTATAATGGATAGATTTGTATTTTCAAAGTTCAGATGCAATATACAGATTCGCTCGTTGATTGCAGTGAAGCTTCTTATGCGATATTTTAGGTATTTTTTAATGAGGAATCCTACCCCATACTGGCCTTTAGTTTCACCAACGTAGCAGAATATGTGGTCTTCACTCTCTTCTATTTGGTAACCTGTACGTCTGATTTCTGATAAACCAATGATGTCGTATTTAATAGTTGATATTGCATGCTTGAACTCTAGTAGCCTTTCTTCAGATAGTAATGTTCGAGCATTGTATGTACATATGTATATAGGCTGAGCTGGAGGGTTTTGGTGTGTGATATCGATAATATATGATGATGATGATGATGATGATGGAGGGTGATGGTCTGATGTCCCACGGGGACCAGCCGGATTGGGACCGTTGGGTTTTGTTTCATCTGGTTCAAGTTTTTTTAAATTTTGTTCCATTTCGATATTTAATTTTGTGTTGAGTGATGTTGAGGTTTTTACAGTTTTATTTCCGGTTTTGATGAGATTAACTAGTTTTTTGAGGTTTCTGTTAGTGGAGCTAAAGATGGCCGCCCGCGTTCGATGTAGTTGAGCATGTTTGGTCTAATTGGTTCTTTTGCAGTGGTCTTGGTAAGTGTGTAGGATGCCGGCGGGTCGTTTGCAGCGTTGATTTTTTTCTGCTGGCTACTTTCTGGGAACTTTGGTATATGATTGATGACACACCCTGTATATGATTTTAAAATTATTTTATTGCTACCTAAGCACCTATTTAAAGAATTTCATCTATAAATTCAAAATTAATAAGGTAAGTATATCCGTAAAAGATCCACACAAAAAGTAATGGATACGGATCTTCATTTTGCTTCGGATATCCGCGGATACGGAAACGGACATCCGGCACATCGCTACTTTCTATACAGGTATTTTTCGTTGCCACCCTTAACGAAGGGTACGTACTCTATACATCAAATAAAGTAAGTTTATGCCAAAAAAAAATGCAAGTGGGAAAAGATGAAATTATTTTTTATTACTTGATTGGGCGAAATGTTGTAGTGTCCAGTGTTTACCTATGTTAGTTTTTTCATAGACAGGTATTAATTATTTATCGTGGAAAAATCTTGCTACACGCGTTAATGTGCATTTATGCAGAAAAACGCAGTCTATTTACTCAACTTTTGACCCTATAATATTTTGGAAACCAGACACTTCCCAGGTAAGTATATTCTTTGCTTTCCAGGTAAGCTTCCATGGAGAAAAATGATCGTGACCATGGGGAGATTCTGTAGTTTTCGGGAACGTTGACGACCAAAAATCATTCTGTATATACATACAATAAGGTCTATCCAAAATTAGTAATTTTCTTTTGACACGAAATTTGGTATAAAAAGAAACAACTTTCACTATGGGACCAACTGAAATATTGAAAAAAAATTTGCTGTTCCATACAATCTCGAATCTGATTTTTTTTTCAATATTTGTGAGTTGGTTCCATAATGAAATTTGGATAGACCTTATATATATGTATATACTATAAAATATTATTCAAGTTTGGGCCTTTATAATTTGGAAACCAGACACTTCCCAGGTATGCTTCCATGGAAAAAATTGATCGTGATGATGAAGAGATTCTATAGTTTTCGGGAACGTTGACGACCAAAAATCATCCTGTTATACATATACAGGTGTAACAAAAAGGGTATGTTAAGCAAAAAGCTATGAATATAGCCCATTATAAAGAGTCTATTCCCGAAACATAAGACTCGAAATCTCATGTTTATTTTTCAAGATTGTATGAACATTCCTGAGTTGTTTATGAAATCTCCATACTAACTGGAAAAATAAACATTTGATTTAGAGTTAAATTTTGGGAATAGGTTTTCTATAGTGGGCTATTTTTATAGCTTTTCGCTTAACATACCCCTTTTGTTACACACTGTATACAGACTATACATCACTGATGAGATACTTTAGCACCACCATGGATGCTGAAAATTTCTGAATTCATTATGTACGCGATAGATAAAATATGTCAATATCTAAGAAGTATTCATTATAGGAGTTTACGCCTAAATTTAATAAATCCTTTGCCTGATTTCGGAACTAAACATTGTTTGTATGAAAAGAAAATGTGGTAAAGTAATGCACATAGTAACTAGTGCAATCATTCATTTGAAACACAGTGGGAACAGACTAGTGTTGCCGAACTATCGATAGTTGACCTCGGAAATCATCTAATATTGATAGCTAAATTTTGTAAAATAGTATCAGTATACTGCAATATTATCGATAGTATTGAAGCGCAATATCGAATCACTAACGATAGTATCGGCCATGACTATTATAATAGTAAAAATAATTGATAGTATTGATATGTTTGCGGGGTCGATAGTAGGCTGTGATTCAATTGTATTGTGTATGAATATTGGTTGATGTGGCTAGTATATGTTATGAGGCTCTTATCTTGATGTGATGTGGAAGGGTTTTACAAGCGTCAACGCCACAGCGGTGATTAAAAAACCATCTAGTTTCCTGTCATCCACTAGACAATTTATATTAGCAATACCTGAGCAATAATTGAGAAAAAGGCCACTTGGGTCAAAACTATTGTTATTGCAATATTCAGTATCGATAGTGCATTCGATATTGAGCTTCGATGGTATTGATGTATGTCGATAGTATTGCTATCACACTATCAATACTATTGATTTTGCCCAACTAAGGGTCAACACTAGACATCACACAGGCACAAGAGTCTGAAGTAGGTATGTACCTACCTAGGTAATGTTGCCTGCCGGACTATTTATAGTATCGACATAGAGGAATAAGAAGACTTATTTATCTTATTCCTTTATGGTATCGATAGCTTCTTGTCTGTTTCAAAGATAGTGCTCCGGTCAGGACGTGGTCGTTCTTTGGCGCAAAAATATGCTTTGGGTTGCGGGCCTTGGGGCAACCCCCGTGCCCGGGCAAAATTCTCGGCGCGCGACAACTTAAGTGGCCCTTAAAGGGGGCCACATGGGTCGGAGAGTCTGACCCATTTGGAAAGGGAAAGATGCGGCTGGCCGGGGGACGCGGGCCGGGCTAGTCGAGCCCTGGTATTACCAGGGTGCACCCGGCCACTTGAGCCGCCACTGCCGCCGGTCAGTTCGCGAAAGAAGAGGAAGGAATGACAAGAAGATCGTGATGCCGGTCAGTCAGTCATTATCGATAAAAGTTAAGAGGGCTTGAGGAGTATTAGCGTAGAGTATTAGGGTTAACCGAGATAGTATTTCCCAAAATTCTTACAGGAAAGGGAATTCCACCTTTTACGAAAAATCGCTTTATAACATTGATCAATAAAATTAAATATGTACCCACATGTTCGTCAGCCTTTTATAAAGATTGTATTTCTTTAAGTTTCTACGGAAAAAGGACAAACTTGGAAATCCCCCAAATTTTTCCCTCACAAATTCAGTCACGAAGTTTCATAATAGATAATCTGCTTAAATAAAATAAAGTAAGTTATTTCTGCAAATCTTATTGATTTTCACTAATTTCACATTCGTTTTCCCGGTGTTTCCATTCATCATCCATCATAAATTCAGAAATCATTATTAAAGACAATGACTGTATGGGCTTAGTTCCCCTTGCCTTTCCTTCGGGATAAACTAAACAAAAGAAAACTAGGTATCGATTCGATATGTATAATGTAATGCTCAATACCTACATTATTCGTGTCATTTGGTAGAATTGGTAGATTTCCGTTTCGCGCTGTGAGTGCGCGGAGCATGCGCACAACGCACAAACCCACACATAGAGGAGAATGTAAGACAGAGACGGCGTGCGTGACGTCACGGGGGCAACGCTCGGTCCAAGGTCGTACTCAAAGTAACTCGTACGCGAAGTACGCAGGTGTACAATCCGGGACGCGTAGTAATGAGCTGTGCAGTATTAGCTGTGTATTCCATGTCTGACAATTCCATGTCCGTGCGATAGTTCGTGTTACACGGAGTACATGTATCGAAATATTTGTCGTGCATTTCCAGAGGTGTCATGTACGATACGCGAAATCCTTGTATGCGCTTTATACTCACCCTGTGGGGACAACGTAGTATACGAATATATACTTATTATGTGTCGTCTCTCTTTTGTATTTCTGGACATGTACATGAAACTCCAGCTCCAGCAACTGCACCTTAAGCAAACTAATCCAGAGCAGTGGAAACATCGCGATCTCACGATACACTATCTACCATCGCCGCCATTGTTACCAAGATTTAAGACGCAGCCAACAAACCTAATTGTGAACGCGTGCCCTTCAGTATCTAATTACTTTTATAAACACTAAACGATTTACATATAAAATGGAAGATACCATCGGTTAAAGGTTAGAGTACAAAAACTTGACCTCAAACGGTTGTCTCGCTCAAATAATACCTGATTTTGGTGAGACAGAGCGAGAGGAGGGAGAGGATCTTGATCATGCTGTAGTCGATTCGGTTCAAAGAGACAAGGAAGTTGGTGCACAACAAAAGGTTTATCGATGGTTATCAGTCGCGAAATGGTAACTCAGAAGTCATGAAGCATGCGTGTATAGATAAAGATTTAACTTCAATGTTACTTGAAGGTGTAGCTTATAAGTTAATAAAAAAAAGTAACATTAATTTTAAAGTGGTAGGGGTGGGCTTCTAAATTGAAGTAAATTTAATAAAGGGCACAATTTGCATTGCACACACCTAACCACTAAGAAACCGTACATTCATTTATGTCAAAGTATGGTCAAAAGTAGTTTTAGTGCCAATTTTTCCAACTGTCAGATGGCCTATCTGAAGGATAAATTTAATGCCATCTTTCTCTGAAACTTAATCAAGATAGAGACAGCATCAACCTTAAAATTTATCCTTTATATAGGCTATCTAATCATTGGAAAAAATCGGCCCTAAGACGACATAAAATCAAACGCAATCGATAACATATTAGCTACTTGTAGGATACTACGCAAATGTCTTTTACGTATGTACTTGAATAAACAGAATAGAGTAGGACAGTAGGACTTAAAAATCCCAACTAACATTATTTATTTATTTATTATATTATAAATGTCAAAGTCAGGTTATATGTTACCTCGCACGCATTATCAACCAATCTTCTTGAAATTTGCATACATATAGTATACGGAGGTTAATTAAAATCAAGTCGCGGGCAACTTTAATTGAAAGCTCCTCTAAAATAATAATGTCTTATAACTCAAAATAGAACATTATTATCTCCTATAGATATTCCTCCCTTACAATTTCATATTGGATTTTACATGCATGCTGTACCTAGTGAAAGTAATTATCTAGAGCAGGGGTATCCAACATAATTTTTTGAAGGGCCCAGTTTAGTACTTTTGTACCATACCATAGCGAGCCATAAGAAATTCCCAATAGCAACGATTTAAAGTAGCGCTATTAAAATATAATAAAAAGAAACTGCAATTGTATACCTATGTGATTTACCAAAATTAAGAACCTCAGGCCCGCCATACTCGTACTACACTTGCAGTCAAGTATTTAGTTAGATGATAAAATTAATTCACGAATGTTGGACAATTTTTACTGAACGAATATCAATGGATGTCGTCGCGGGCCGAATGAAGGGCTTATGCGGGCCGCATTGTGGCCCGAGGGCCGTATGTTGGACGGGCCTGATCTAGAGTAATAATTATTTATAGCTAAGAATATCTTTAGCGCATACAGGAGGCTATTTTAATTTTAGAAACTATGTACAACTTAGATAAAATATGCTGTTTGTCTATGTTTAACTCCTTGAGTCAAAACATTCGTCGAATCACAAATATTATCGCCAAAGATTCGTCCAATCTCTTAATAAATACTCCTAATAAAAATCACTTTCTCGAATGGTTTGCTGGAAGAAATCTCTCTCAGAGATATAGCACGCTTTTGTAAATTTTCTTTCATAATTTCTGTCTGTATATAATTGTATGTGTACAAAAAAAGAATAAGAAATTAAAAAATATTACACGCCTAATCCCTTATTTCCAGTCAATAGAATCTGCATAAAAATTATCGTAACACACAATAATCCACAAAGCTATATTTGTAATCAATACCTAGAAATGTCTCACCATAGTGACGCAAACCTTCCTACTCGTACTTTACTATCTATAGGTAGACGAGCGTACTTTCCGTGATACGAGTAACCTTTGATAACACAAGCTCACCTTTCAGTTTACTCTGACTCTTGAGCTGGTCGATGATGCTCGTCAGCCGGTTCTCCCGAAGGCTGGTCCTGGTGTCATCACCCTCATCCTCCAGTTTCACTGGCACTTCATCCACATTCGGCACTTCACTTACTGCAGCTTTGTTTACCACTGCATCCAAATCACTTTCTTTTTTAATCTCAACCACTTTCAGTACACTTCCAGACATTGTCTTTTGTATTTTGTCTACCTCTGCTTTATTATCACTAGATTAAAATTGTTATTCATGAATCCGCTTCCGGTTTAACTTTAAATATAGAATACAGTTGAATTGTTTTTCTAAGACTAGTTCCAAATTCTAAACGTACCGACATCGATCATTATAAACATGAAAACAAGATTAAGCTTTTATATTGTAATGGTCCGAAAGAATTTGGACCACCATCACAATGACCTAAAAATCGAACAGAAAAACTCTGATACGAACATAAACACACGATTATCAACATCCAGGTCAAAAAGTTACATCCTTTGACCTATTGGAGCACAATGCACGAATCCTGACAAAAACTTCCCATTTAAAAAAGGTAAAAACTCAACAGGTAGGTGACGGTATAGCAGTTATCACGACGCACTGCTGATAACTGAAGTGTCAGGTCAAACGGGCAAATGGGGCGGCACCTAAGTACCTATGATAAGCGTTGATAACGGGCTCTTAACCTTCTGCTGCGTGCCCGGAATCCGTGTCATAGCAATACACTGGAGAATTTGCTTCAGAATGAGACCATTATTTCGGATACGGTTACTTTTGGTCTATTACATAGTTAGTAGCTGCATAGTAAATAATTTTATAACTTTCCAACCATACCCTCATTGATCAGAAGTGGCACCATGTGGTTCTATCAGCCCTCTGTGCTGTGCCTACCCCGTAAGGAAGGGATATAGGCGTAATTATATGTATGTATGTATATGTTATAACTTTCCTTATCATTAAGGTATTCTCTTCGAGCTCGAGTTTATGTTTACAACGTATATAGGTAGGTACTATCCAATTTCGGTCACATGAAAATAGTCTTGATTACTCGTAAATGGTAACTGTTGGCAAACCGAAGAAAAACGATCACGAGGCCGGTCGTTCACGATCACAAAGTAAATGGGCTTCATCCCTACCCGGATTCTACGAGGTGGTATAGACTGCTTCCAACTGGAATCGCTGGAGAGGAATTGTTTATCTCAGTAGTTTTAGTTACCATGATCCTCTGTAATCGAGAGACTGACTAGAGACTGTACCTATACCTATATTACGAGTATGATAGGTCTGTAAAAAAATAAGGTTATTCAGAAATTTTAAAAAGAGTATTCTTGTATATGTGCATACGAATTGAGGGCCCGTGTACTAAAAGTGTTTGAAACTATGCTTAGGATTTAGTACTCATTCTAAAACAACTGTACAGTTAGTTTAGGAATTTGTAGTTATCAATTAAGCGAGTTATAGCCTAAAATGTCGGGCCTTCAGACCGAATATGCCGTCTGCATATCGGACAAACTATGGATACTAGAGCCAAAGTATTTACGTCGAAATCGTCGAAGTTAATGATAAATTAAAATTTTTACTACAATGATTTATTTCAAAACGCTGTGAATATTCGTTCAAAACGGGCCCTCAGCCGCACCCATGTACCTATGTACCTACGTATTAATAAATAGAAATAATATAATTATAGGGATATGTAGCAATATAAAGGTCGAGCTAGATAAGCTTATCGATGCTGTATACGATATGGACAAATACACCTTTTGACATCAACATTTAGCCCGTCCATTGAACCATATTCAGTTATCTTTAGAATCAAAGTCGTTTGATACGCCAGCTCAGACAATTATAGTGGAAGCACAGTACTTGTTCGTCTGATAAAAAGATAAAACTGTAGACCTGTGTATGTTCACCTTTGAATTGGACAAAGGAAGATATAGCGGCACCTAGCTGATAGCTACGCTAACAGTTAGGTTGCTTTTCCACCTGACATGACGTGCTATGCTACGTTGCTATATACGGATGCGTGTGATGTCCACCGATAATATTCATTAATCGATGCTGTCATTGGTGGATAGCGAACGCATCCGTAGCAACGTAGGCTGCGGTGGAAAGTAGTTGCTAAAAGAACAGCACAGTCTACAAATTATGTATCTTCTTCTTCTACAACCTATTGCAGTCCACTGCTGGGCGTAGGCCTCCCCCAGAGCACGCCACAAGGCTACTGCTACAGGGGGTTTTGCCCCTAGTCACTACGTTGGGCAGGCGGGTTGGTGACCGCAGTGTGATTTTCGGACTATGTTGTCAGTACGGGAGAGAGTCAATACAAATTATGTACTTATATATTAGCTTAATAACTAAGCTTAATCATATAGGAGTTGGCGGAATTATGAAAAATGCCTTAAGTCTGGGAAAAATGAATTTTATTGTGGAAAAATAAAATGAAAAATCTTAGGGGTTATACAGGCTGTTTGTGACAGCCAGGCAAATATTGATACCATGACTTCAGACCCCGATTCTGAGGCGGAAAACACTGAAAATTTTCCCAGGAAAATTTCAAAATTTTCCGGTATTTTTTTCATATTTTCAGGAAAAAAATTGTTTGGTTCGTTTAATTAGGCATTAGATTAAGACTTAAAAGTAAAATTTTAACCAAAAAATGATTTTCAAAAAAAAAGTTGATCTCAAAAAAGTTTAAATAACTGATCACCCCTAATGGAGAGTCCAAAAAACAATAATGTGTCACACAATAACCAATGTGCACAAATAATTAGTCACAGGATCGCCCGATACAATTAGCGGGGAAAGCAAAGATTCCTGATAATCAATTCAAAAATACATTTCCTGCGAGTAATAATACTGTCATATAACTCAACACAATGGTACTTGATCAGCATTTCAGTATTTGCCTGGCTGTCACCAACACCCTGTATAGAGACTGGAGTCAATTGGTGCCTTTTCTTTTCTGTCATGCTATTTGCTTAAATATATTAAAGATAATTTTCACAAGTAAGGTGTTACTTGCATTTATTTTAAATATAAATGCAGATTCAAACGCAATTTTGGTTTGCTTTTATCTGAGTTTAATTCCATTTCGATTTCAGTTTAATAACAGAATCGATAAAAGTGCTACGTGCATAACACTATTTCAGGTTATGTAACATGTTTCACTTATGCCAATGCAAAACTTGTTTGACAGCAGATACAGATAAATAGTGCATGCATAACACAAATATAATACAAGTATAAATGAAAAAAACACGGTGTGTGTGAGCGATAAATTTGACAGAGAACCAGATTTAAACGTAACTTTCAGTGAATCTAAACCTATTGTTGATATAAATAGATTTATGGGTAAGTTCTTGCCTGTAAAATTACTTCAATGAAATCTATGTAGATCTTTATCGATATAACTATCTCAATCTTCAAAAAATCTTCTAGATTTATCAATTTTTTTTTGTTGATTTCAAACATCTACGTTATCAATCGTGTCTAGATAAAAAGTAGACCTACTCCAGTCAGATAAAAATTTGGTCAATATAATTAATATTTCCCATTCGTTTAAAATTTTGTAAATTAATGTCTATTATTACCTAAAGGGGAATCAGTAGTAGGTACAGTACATAAGTGAAAAAAAATCTGTGATATCAGCATCCGAAACAAATCGTTAGATTTGAAGAAATAATTGTGAATTATTTGTGAATTGGTTGAAATGACATTAGGTTTGACATGTGTGCCACCCTACCTATATATAACACTGATCCTCACGTTATTGCTTTTAGTACAACCAAAACAGTGGTACACACAAACCACTAAATAGTGTTTTTTGCATTGAAATACCCTGATAATGACCAACCAACGGTCTCGATGACGCGTACCAATTTATGTTCATGTCTGTACACAACAAATTTGGTAGACATGGCACTTGGCAAGCACCTGGTTCGTTGCCGTCACCAGCTAAATCCGTCCGACCGAGGTCGTGACCCGTCGCCCTGCGCTCCCGGACGCCGCGCCGGGCCATCCGAGTTTACATGCCTGGGAGACCAGTAATTGAATTTAGAATATTGTCATGATTCTGCCATTTAGTTTTTTTTTATTTCCTTTTGATTTTTTTTGTTTAGTTTATCCCGAAGGAAAGGCTAGGGGAACTAAGCCCATACAGCCATTGTCTTTAGTAAATGATTTCTGAATTTATGATGGATGATAATGATGATGATAAATGGAAACGTCGGGAAAATCCTCAAGAACAAGTGTAAAGTTAGTCAAAATGAAAAATTATTGCAGAAACAACTTACATGCACCCATGAAGAGATCGTAATCCGGCTAAAGTTTTACTCGGCTTACCTACGTATAAAACCATGCACACGCACTAGATTCACATCATAAGTAATCAAAATATAACTTATCTACCAGAAAACATCACTTTACGGACATATGCAAGCCATTTACAAATAATTTTTGATTTTCACAAGAAAATTACACCTGCACCCTTCCAGCTTTTCCCGCCGAAACATTTCCATTTGTTTGAATTGTGGTGAAAACATTGATTTATTTTACATTATCTGATGGACGAAGGAATTAAACTTTTTTCGAATGAGTTTCATCTACAGGGAGAAACTTTTTCTTAACATTATATTGGAACCTGGTGTATTTATTTCAAAAGCCATTATCTAAATTGAAATGAAGTCTATATCAGAATACGTTGCTTATTTATGTGAAGAAATATTTTTACTTTTTAGTTTGGTAATCAAAATAAATCATGTCAAATATCAGTTTCATCTATGTCTGCTACATAGATGAAACTGATATTTGACATGATTTATTTATTATTTATTTACTACAATGCTATCAGTGGCAGGTCAATACATACATACTACGATATAACGCATAGCCGGAATAAAATTCACTGTGTATTTAAAGCACATAAGTTAGCACATATTCATTATGCAATTTTAGTCGCACATAATGGAAGGCCAACAAAGCGTGATATTCGTTGTAGAGACAAATGCAATTCAAAATTTTAGAAAATTTTAATGAATCAATTGCGTAGTATAAGATATCCTTAATAAATGCAAGACTTGTAATTAAATATAAAACAAAAATAATTTCTAAGCATTGAAAAGTATATCCACATATAATTTATTTTATAATCTTCCCTAATGCGAAGTTTAATAAATTTATTAGGTTACCCTTGCCATATTTACTTATTTTTTCTAAACAAACAACCGTCTATTTCAGTGTACGCACCTAGTCTACCTATATGCTTTTTTTATGTTACATCGTTCGTAAGATTCACGTAAGTTCGGAACAATGCACACGACAAAAAGGACTATAGTATCGCAGCTACACCTGTTCATTCCTAAACCAAGCGAGTTACAGTAAACGTTACTACTACCTCTGCACAAAATAATATAAAAAATGTGGAAACTGGTAAGTGTGCAACCTATTTTATTGCTTCGATTTACTATTTCTCTCCATAACACACAATTTCGCTTGCAGATTTGCGTCCTATTCTGCGTGGTGATCCAATCTATGTCGCAGTTCAACCAATTCCAGCAGTACTACCAAACTCCAGGACAGCAGGAGTTCTATCAAGTCAGCCAGCAGACGCAGCCGCAGCCGCCGTCGCAGCCGCAGCAACCGATCCCACCCGTACAGCCGCCGGTGCAGCAGCAGCAGCCGATACAGCAGATGCAACCGCTGCAAGTTCAGCCCTCGCCGACCTATGGCGCGCAGCATTACCACTATCACACGCAGTACGCGCAAAACATGCACAACGGCCGGAGAGAGAACAATTACGACGAGTCTGCTATCGTGGCGGGAGGGGGCGGCGGGGGTGACTACGAGGACTACTCTGACGAGTGCAGCAGATGCTCCTGTGCCATGTGCGCCAACAACCCGCCTCTCTGCTGCAAGCCTCTGTGCGATACCTGCCCACAGATGCAAATGCAGATGCCTATACAATTGCCCCCCATGCAAGCGCCCGTGCAACCGCCAATGCCGGCGCCCATTCAGGCGCCCATGCAGGCGCCCATGCAAGTGCCCATGCCACCCCCTTTGCCAATGCAAATGCATCCACCCATGCCAGCACCCATGTCACCGCTAATGTCCAAAATGTTGTACATCCCGTATCCTTATCCGCTGTTAGTGCTACCAAATATTACTAAAGCTCCTACAAAATCGTCCACAACCACCACATCCGCCACCACGACGACAACGCCGTCTCCGAAGACGGCGACCAGCACCACTACTACCGCCATCACCACGACTTCCACGACGGCCTTGGCGGACATATTGCTCAGGCATGGTGGAGACTCACCCCAGTACAACGACATACTTGGGAGACCCTCGTTCAGCCACAAGAGAACGAGCTTGATCCATCACCTCAAGCCCAACTGGCTACCGAAGTATGGCATTGTGCCGATTCCAGACCATCTAGCTGAGAAGCTAATGACTGAACTGCGAGGCTCCAGATTTGTAGCGAAAAGAAGAAATATAAAGCCAGTTCAAATGGATATGAATATGTAAGTAGTACATTACCTACTAGCATCTGCCCAGATAACCCGTGGGGCATTTATCTATATTTTCCCGGCATAAAAAATAGTATATATTTTAATCTATGATGTACCTACATTGTTTTTATGAAAAATTTCGTTAAAATCTGTCCAGGCGTTTCAACGGGGCGGAAAGAAGAACAGTTCACCTTTAAGGATGAATGGAGAGAATTTCTGGAAGACTCGATGTCCACATGTGGACACTATTTACACAGGGTCCCTCGCGTCAATCACATTCTCTTTGTAGGTACTACTATTGATGTACGGAGGTACCTCAAGCCAATGTAGAGCCTGAATGAAGACGTTGGAGGAACCCACGAGGTGCTCAAGTGAAGTGCATTACCTTAAGCCTGAAAGACTTCTAACCTTATTTATCTTGAAATGTGAATGTATTCGTAAGTAATTTAATTAGATTTGGTTTGATTGTATTTAGGTGTCCAATTATGAGTTTATTTATAGAGAAAAGAAGGTTTCGTGGATAGGCTTCGTGCTAGCACGTTATCTATAGTTTGGGCAACATCTTTTATGAAATAGAACAAACTGCTATCTTTAGCTAGCTGGTTGGAAAAGTCTAGATGTCTTGACTTTGCCAAGCTTGGCCCAAAATTATAAAGGCAAAATTATGAAGACGATGAGTGCATAAGAAATTGCGGTAGCCACCAAAATCATGAATTTCGTATCTAGTTGTTTTGACTCTACTTAGATACAAGAATCCGTAAATCTAGTTTAATTACCTATTTATTTCAATTTTAATTGTTAACGTGTAGGTACTCTAGGTGCTTTCATATAAGTTTATATTTTGTATCGGAATTGTTAATTTTAAGGAAAAAGAACATTTTATATGCGACATGTAATAAAATTACGATTTATTTTAATGTTTATATTTATTTGTCGGTATCGGAAACATGGATATTTTTTTTAGTCACGTGTTCACCGACGTGTAACATTTTATTGCATTTATATTATAGCTACTGCTGGATACGTTTAACTGGAGTTATATTTTATACTTTGTTGAGATGAAAATTATAAATACGACACTGTGTGAAATAAAAATATGAAAAGGGTAATGTATGCTAATCAACTATATAAGTTACTTTATTTTTACGCAGGTGGTTTAATTTAGGCAAGAAAAATTGGACGAAAATTGTTATTTATAAATACGGCAAACTTATTATAAGCCCAGCGGAGATATTATCGACATTAGACATTGTCTATCAACGAGGTCATCTACTGAAATTCATACTCGTAAAGTAGAGTAGAACGCCCATGGCTCAAATAAAGATGTCCCATACTCTGCAAATCACATTTCATCTCCCTACCCTTATCCCATTGTTTATGGGTTCGGCGCAACATGATTTCTTTCGAAACTCACATTGCCAAAGTTTTGGCATTTACGGCCGGCTGCCTACCTGACGCCAACCCTTCTCGGGTATAGCTAAGTGTCAATTTTTGAAAAATCCGTACTAAAAAAAAATTCAGTGGTACAGGCCCGTGACTGGTATCGAACTCACGCCTCCCGACTGAAAGGCGCATGTCTTAACCATTGGGCTATCACATTTATTTCAACTTAATTGAATATAATTCTTTCATATATCTAAAGCAACGGCAGATCTGTTTGATTTATATGGCTGATAGATGGTACTCTATCAATGTGCAAATTATATCCTTAAGGGCCGATTTCTCCAAACGTCAGACAGAACAATAAAGTTAATGCTGTCTTTCTCTAAAACTTGATGATGAAATGATAGAGGCAGCATCAACTTTATTCTTCAGATAGGCTATCTGACATTTGGAAAAATCAGCCCTAAGATAACTAAACTTATTTCTTAATATTTTGTAGAGAAAGGACATTGTGCTTGGATCCCGAGAACTATATTTTGAATACTTACAGATAAAATAAAATTTACAAGAACATAATTCAGGATGATTCTAAGAGTAGGTATTTAGTTTATAAATGTAGTACGTTTTTAAGGGATAATAGAAAATGCTCAAAAAAATATTCTGTATCTATTGGCCTAATGTTTCGACGAAAATAGGTAAAGGTGGATTTCGTATTCAGGTAATTTTGGAGAAAAAAGCGGGAAATTTCGTAGCTTATTGAGCAATGTAATCTTTTTATGTTTTGTTTCCCCGCGCCCTAAGACTGGGCAGAGGACAAAACTAAAGAAGCAGCATATACATATATTTTTTTCCAATATTTTTGGTTTGTCTGGTCACGTCAAAATGCTGAATGTAATTAAGTGGGGCTAAGCCGGTCATCTCGCCAAATGAAATTATCATCTGATTAAAGGCCAAAGTATCAAAATAACCTTACTGATTATGGCCAACTTACTAAGATACAATTACATTAATACTATAATTACTTAATTTCCAGTGGAGAAACTCACAATTATTAACTATATATCTGATGCATCTGACTGCATGTTTCACCCTCTCATTCATGCCTCATGCGATAGAAGACTACCGTAACGTCGACATGACGTACGACGACTACAACCAGATAGAGAGCCAGTTCAAGAGGCCGACTCGGCAGCGCGAGCGCACGCACCAGCACAACCATGCGCACGCGCACGAGCACCGCGCGCGCCACTACACCGCCGAACGCACGCAACACAACTTCGAGTCCGAACAGTCCGAGTACGTGGGCGACTGCATGTGCGAATGCGACCAGTGCGACAGGCCCAGCCCCTGCTGCATTAAGGCCTGCCAGCTCTGCCGCGACCGCATCATCCGCATTATCGAAGTACCAGCCCCCCCGCCGATGCCACAGCTACCCCCCATCCCACCACCTATACGACCCCTTCCTCCCCCTCTCCCGCCCCCACCGCCACCACCACCGCCGCCGCCGCCACCTCCACCCCGCCCAATTTTCATGCCGTACCCAGTCGCCATGTTCATGCCCCCCATGCAATACCCATCTACACCGCCGCCCACGACAACTACGTCACCAACGACGACGACCACCACCACCGTCACTACACCGCCGACTGAAACCACTGTTCCGACCACAACATCAGAAACTACAGTAACGACTACCACACCTGAACCTGAACCTGAAACGACGACAACGACGACCACAACGACCACCACTACCACCACCACGACGAGGCCGCCGTGTCCAACGGTGGATCCAACAACAATCGAAGAAAAAACGCGTTCCACAGCAGCGATATTCATCCACCCGAATCTGCTACGCGAGCAAATCGATGCAGATTGTATCGTCAACGGAATCTGTACTGAACCTTCTGAAGCGCCGAATATAAACCTTCAGAGTTATTTCACAGGAGAGAGTCTCCTACTGAATGATATCCTAGTAGCGAGGCCTACTCTGAGATCTGGAGCAGATTCGTATTCCCCCGGCAACAGCACACCATTATCACGCAGGAGCAATTCAAAAAACAATTGGTTTGCCAAATATGGGATTATGCCTTTATCAAACGACTTCATAGAGAGGATGTTCCAACAATACGACGCGCAATTTGGTGATCCAAAAAATGGGGCAAATTCAGGATACACAAAAAAGACATGAAGTAATATGGTTACAATCACAGCATGGATAGGTTCATTGGTAGGTTAGATAGGTATACCTAGTTCAAATAAACATGAAACGTTGAATTTCGTGTTTTTTACTTTGTCACTGATTTCACTCATGTTTCACAGATTGTCGATAATCACTTCACTATCACGTTATAATCGAGACAATACCGTCGGCGGCGTGGGTTGACCTTTCAGGAGGCGGTGTGACTGCGCGCGAGTGCCGCGGGGTCACCATATGAGTATTTTTAGAGTTGAAAGTTCAAAATACGCAGATTTCACGCATGTGGTGACCGGCCGACAACACTTCCGGAAATACTACTAATATTTAGTTAGAATAATGTTTCGGGAAGAGTTCGGGACGTATTTGCAGCTCTTGGTAGGAAAGGGTGGGCCTATTTCATGATTTTAAGAAATTTAACCGCGCTCTACATTGTTGCACGCAACTAAACGATGCTTAGGTTTCAGAGTTTTAAATTGAGTGAATATTATTAGTTAGTGAATCTATAGGCAGTAGACAAATAAGTAACTTTTTACATACTATCTGAACACACGGCCGCGCTTCCCGAATGGGGCAGCCAGATCTGCGGAATCACAAAGAAGCTCACAGACACCTTAAGCATAGCGCGGACAGATATTATGAAAACGATAGTGACAAGTTACTAACTTATTGTCCCTTAAAATAATGCCTGAGATCCTTAGTCGACTCCATTTAACGAAAAGAGATGCAGCTGATCTATGTAAGTAATCTAATATATAAAATTCTCGTGTCACGGTGTTAGAAGTTAAACTCCTCCGAAACGGCTTGACTGATTTTCGTAAATCTTAGCATGCATATCGGTTAGGGTGGAGAATCGGACAACATCTATTTTTCATCCCCCTAAATGTTAAGGGTGGTCCACCCCTAAATTTTTATTTTATTTTTTTTAACAAAATTTTTTGTTTTTATTTTTTTATGATACAGCATACAAAAATACATACAACCATGAATTTTCATCCCTCTAGGATCAACCCTTTTTCATGGCAAAACAACGTTTGCCGGGTCAGCTAGTTATATTATAAAATTATTAATAAAGTAAATGTAAAAAATTCTTCACCCGAGTGGGAATAGAACCCACGACCGCTGTAAACCGTGCCAGCCGCTATAACCACTAAGCCACCGGGTCAATTACTCGGATGACGAATTTTACCATCTCTCTTCTAAATTACATATTAGCAATGTTATTTTCATCCCGATAACTATACACTAGCCAAATGTCGGCAAGCAAAGCTGAATCCCTCAGCACAATGTTTTTAAAGATGAAACGATCAACTATATCCCAACGGATTATATTAATGGAGAAATGTTTTAATGAATAAGCAATTTTTAACAATGTAGTTACTAAGACTACTTGTAAATCGCATGCACACTAACATAGACGTTAGACTAAAGTTATGGTCTGGCCAAGTAAAAGGGGCTACATCCCTACACAGTTTTTAGGAGGTGGTAAAGGCTGCTTCCGACCCGAATCGATGGAGAAGAAATTGTTCACTTGAGAAGGTCCAGTGACCATGATTCTCAGTCATGATGGACCAACAAGAGAGAGGGAAAAAGACTAATCCTACTAATATATAATCCTACAATAAGTATTATAAACGCGAAAGTTTGTATGGATGGATGAATGGATGTTTGTTACTCTTTCATTTAAGAACAGCTGGAGCGATTCTAATAAAATTTGGTATGGAGTTTGCCGACGCCCTGGATTAACACATAGGCTACTTTTATCCCGAGAAAATATTTTTATCCCGGAAAATTTCGACATTTTATTTTTTCTCCAGTCCACGCTGACGAAGTCGCGGGCGTCCACTAGTGTTAACTTGCGATTTCAACACGTTACTTCGCTTTTGTAGGTAGGTACTTTATAAAAATTTTCGCTATGCTTCCTAGTCGAAGATTATGTGGAGATTGTTATTTCTATAAGTTGTCTCAACAAATTTCATATCATAATGCACAAAAACATATGTTCCCGTAATGGAGTAGCCAGGACAGTAGGATCATTAAGGATAAACCACAGCCACGCTTGGATAGCGGGAACAGATCTCAATTATCAGTTTTAAGTTGGTATATCTGGCTATATCACAAAGTCGCGATAAAGCTTGCATATTCCAAAAAAATTCGAAAGGTGAACTGGTACGATATGTGCTAAAATCGCGAAAAAAAACACCACAATAAATAATAGAAGATAACAAGAAATGCAAGTGAGCGAATAATTTTAGAAATTAGAGAAAAATTCTCGAGGGGGCGTGGCTATGAGTTTATGACTAGTGCGGTCCCATTCATGTGTCGTTTATCTCTCCCACGGTTAATTGATCATCCCGCACCTTTTAACATCAATGTCAAATTAATATCGTCCTACCCTCAATTTTCATACTATAATTATGTGTTTGAAATAAAAACTTCAATTATATAAATATTAAGTGAAGGGTAGGTATGTCAAATAAAAAAAGGCATTTTCATAATAAATAGTTAGAATTTTATTATCTTTACTTATGAAGTACCTAGACAGCCACGTTTGCTTATTAATAATGACCAGAGGTCGGAATTAGGTAGAGTCATTTATGTACTTGCATCGAAATGTTGATATTAATGTGGACCTTCCCAGGATTTCTAATGGACAATCCCGTGTGGCCAACAATATTACAAATAAATAATAATAAAACCCTCAGAGATAGACAAATAAAACAAAGATAATTAACATAAAATTTCTGCTCTTTAAAATTAATACCGGAATTTGAGGCATATCCACTTTATTCTTTCGCTGTATGAAATCAGTGCAAGTACATAAATGACTCTACCTAATTCCGACCTCTGATAATGACGAAACTTAACACTAAAATTAGTAAATTGCAAACTGTAGCAATTTTAAATAATCGTATCATAACGAAACAATAAAGGCTGCTAAAAATTGGCCATGCCGCAGTCGGGTAAAGACACTGTGTGTACTTTAATCTTTGAGATATTATATAAATTAAGTATAATAATCTATTGACAGTGTATGCGTCAAATTAAAATTAAATATGATTGTAAAAACAAATTTTCGTCATATTCAGATGTATTTAACTTTAAGACACTTTATATAACATTATATAACAATAAAAAAACGTTCTAGCACCAGTCCAGTCGTATAAAATACTTATCAGTATAAATATTGCGTTATTAAAAAATAAGTTTAAAAAAAGGAAAGTAAAAAAGAACGCCTCTTGGTTCATCATTAGTTCTTTCTTTTGTAGATAAAAATGCGTTGTCATAAGAGCAGTCAACGTCAATAATTTTACTGGATTAAAAAAATGTATTATACAGGGTGTAACAGAAAGGGTATGTTAAGCGAAAAGCTATGTAAATAGCCCACTATAGAGAACCTATTTCCAAAATTTGAGACTGGAAATTACATTTTTATTTTTCAAGATTGTATGAAAATTCCTGAGATATTTAAAAATTCTCCATACTATCGGGAAAAATAAACATGTGATTTCGGGTCTCAAATTTTGTGGATAGGTTCTCTACAGTGGGCTATTTACATAGCTTTTCGCTTAACATACCCTTTTTGTTACACCCTATATATTATCGGTAAATGTATGAATTCACATTGTAAAATTGAACGCAACCGAAGTAAAGTTGACGAATATACTACATTCAAATATTCAACAACTATTTTGTTACATACTCTAAGTAAGTCAACAAATAAATACATTCAATTCTAAATTCTATTCTATTCTAAAGAAGTCAAAATCAAAAACCGTTACCTACTTAACATAATAATAACATGATTCAATCAAACTTTCCATTTGATGTCAAGCTCTATTCCATTTGAATAGATAAGTAAAAACAAATTCAAAAACTTGATACACTTGTTACAAATTATAATAATATCTCTCTTTTTCTCCTAGCATTATATTTGGAATAAAGTGAGATAGAAATATTTATAATTCAACCATAACCTTTTAAATATTTTAATGCATTTATAAATGCAAAGATTAGGTAGTTAAAATTTCATACAACAACAATGATTGCTATAAATTTTGCTAGTCATAAAAACATTGATTGTATAGGTATAACATCTTAAAACATACTTTCTATATGATGCAAAGTCCAGCTTTGACAATATAGGTAATATTTAATAGGCACATTTTTGGCAACTATAGCATACTTAAAGCGTAACATATAATTGACTTTAGCAGAATTATGGTCCATATCACAATAATCATTGGAGATACTGTGCCTACGACAATCCTACTGATATAAACAATATATAATACATGTATAATGTAAGGCACGTAATTAGCAACCTAAAATATTAACAAAATATGCTAAAACCTTAGCAAACCTGCCTTAGAGCTGTTGCACACTGGATCTGAATCCATGAATAGTAAAAGGTGGTGAGGACCCCGGAATCCAGAGACGGGTCTCGAATCCAATAGGAAATCTAGTCTGTCAAATATCGAATAACATCGTGGACTTTAGTTTCCGATTTTTACAGATTCAAATGCAGTGCGTAACGGCTCTTAGCCCATTGAAATTATCTACACAAAATCATAGTCTAGTTCATTTGGCTTGCACATTGAGGGTAGTCGTGAGTTCCTCAAAATTCGTGACGTACCAGGAAGCCCTCTTTTTAACCTCCTCGCGCACTACATTTCCGCCAAAACCTGCAATAGTAACATTTTTGTTATACTCGTACTTGCGTTGTCTTTATTGCCTTTTAAAGACAAGAAATGCTTTTTGAGAAAAGCTGCGTGTTCACTGCTATAGATGGCGTTATTATAAACTACTTGCTCGCAGTATTATTACTGTTCGTTGATAGGCGCGATAACACAGAACGAGCAGTCTCACAGCTCTCTTACTGAATCGTGTTAATCCTAATATTAAAATGCGAAAGTAACTCAGTCTGTCTCGCTTTCACACCAAAACTACTGAACCGATTGAAAAGGTACCGAATAGGTACACAGGTAGTCCAGAGCATGATAAATGACATAGACTACTTTTTTCTATAGCTTACACTATTGCTTAAGAAAATGCCCGAGTTCCTTAGTCGACTCTTACAAAATGCACGGAAGGAGATGCAGCTGATGTACTATAGTGCAGCCCCGCATCAGCACAGGAATGATAATCATTCATTTTCATAATTTTCCTGCCCCATCCCATTATTACTCGTAACGGGGTCGGCACAATATGGCTTCATCAAAAACTCATATTGCCAAGATACACTCGTTTTTGAGGACTTTCCTTCGCGATAAAACAAACAAAAAATCATATAATTGCCTGTAGTATAGTGGGTACTTCATAATACTGGGTGTAAAAAGACAACTTCTTTCTTTTAATACCTCGTATTCTTTGTAACAACACAATCATTTTTTTTTCTATGGAAGCACCCCTGGGAAACCACGGGTTTCCAAGATATTGAGGTCCAAAGTTACATGAATATCAGCATTTTTTTTAAATAAATCCATCTGGAAACAGTTAACAAACATATTTTTTAAAGACACCATATTAATATTTAGAAATGTTAGTTTTGTAGGTACATTTGTCAATCGAATAGATTGCTTGCAATAAAAAAAATCAAAAATATTTTTTTCGTTTCCCAGGGTTGGTTCCATAGAAAAAAATTATCGTTACGTTACAAAGAATACGAGGTATTAAAATAACAACGTTGTCTTTTTACACCCTGTATATTAATAATGTATAGGTTGAAGGTATGCTAGTTTTTTTTTATGTAACAACTTTTGTATGTCATTCCAATATAGAAACTAAACGAATACGTTGTGTCTTATTTATCGATACCGGCTAACGATATTACAATTCGTCGGAGTATCTAACCCGGTTCGGTCGACATACCGATTGTCCCGTCAACCAGGAAAGAAGATCATCAAGATACATCGCGAGTGTCACCCTTTTATCTTATGTACGGATTGGCGAAAGAGGAAACCCACAAACCTGGCAAATTCACCAACTGGACTGCCAGGCGCCTGCGCACATACCATCACCAGATACAGTCCACTTTCGAAGGTAGGCGTTTCCATCCTATTTTCCACTTGTTCCCCTACATAAATTTTGGTAACAATTAATAAAATAAAACCCACCAATAAAGCCGTCAGCCGGCGGGCAAGCCTCAGCATCGGTGGCGCCGTCCCCGATCATGATGAGTCGCTGGTACCCGTGCTGCTCCTTCAGCCGCCGTATCACCAGCCCCTTGCCACCAGAACGGGAGGTCGGCTCGTTCTCATCGAACCCTGCGTATTCGCCTGTAACAAGCGTGGTTTTATTTCGTTGTAGAATAGAAAACCTCATTGTAAAATCAAAACAATCCTACTAATATTACAAACGCGAAAGTTTGTGAGTATGGATGGATGGATGGATGTTTGTTACTCTTTCACGTAAAATAGCTGGAGCGTTTTGAATAAAAATTGGTATGGAGTTAGCTGACACCCTAAATTAGCACATAGGCCCGGGAAAATATTTTTACCACGGATAATTTTGACATTTTGTTTTTTCTGCAGTCCACGCTCTGCAGTCGAACGCGGACGAAGACGCGGGCGTCTACTAGTTAAGAATATAGACAAGTAGACACGGCTGTCTTCTGAAAATGGGGTAGCCAGAACTGCAGCATCATTAACGAGATACCACAGCCACGTTTAGCATAGCGAGATCAGATGACAATTTACATACGAGTGTGCATAATACTGATAAAAGCAAACAAAAAAGAGTACCTATTTTTTATTATTTGTTTGTTTACAAGAAAATAGTTTAAGTAGTTATAAAAAAGGAAAAAAATCTTCTTTGGTCTCGTAGTCTCATTTTGGCCAATAGTTACTAGAAATCTATAAGTAAATATTGAACGAAATCTCTATTAAACAACAATATATTTTTTTTTTTTTTTTTTTTTTTTTTATACATACAAAATGGGCGTGTACAGCAACTGTAAACAAACGATAAGTCCCTCTGACACTGCCCCAGTTGCCGACGCAAACAAAAACGCGAACGGGGCGCGCCGCGTGTTGCGCGCACGCATGATGCGCGTGCGCACGATAACCGAGCGTGCTCTAGGCTGGGAGCTTGCATGGCAGCAACAACTCGAACAAAAATTGGCTAAAAGCGTACCGGGCAAGGCGCACTATAACCATTCGCAGTTTTATAGATGTAACATTCAAAAAATTTGGGGATTCTCTCAAGAGGTGAGCTAGCAACTTGTCTCTGATCATTTACATCTGCCCCGGCTGTGCTTAACCTGGATTTGGTATCTTCTCGTAGCTCTGCAGTTCCTGCGTTTGTATATGTATACAAACTTTGTTATTAGCAAACAACATTATTTTGTTAAATTTGTAATTTCATTCAATCACAACAATCGTGACTTGCTAATGGAGGTCCGTGATACCTAGGATACGAGTATGTACCCCTCCGGCAAAGAGACGTGATTTTATTTTATGTACCTATGTATACAAAAAAATCCCCTTCTATACTTCTATTATATTCGTGATAATTTTTTAATTCTAAATGTTTTAATCTTATGTCATAAAAATTCGAATGACTTGACTTTGTTATTGTGCTAGTCTCTAGTCCATAACAGATAATCTAATAAAATAAAATTATAGAGAATTCTTGCTAATATACTTAGAGTTTGGTTACAAACAAGAGGACTTTGCACACTTCTGCCCAACTTCTTTGGGAATAGGGTAATTGACTATGGTTGAATTTTACATACATACGAGGGTGCATTTTTATATTCGCGGAATGGGTAGGTAATTAATAAATGAGGGTACTTTCCTTAGTCGTAACTGGTTAAGTAGCTCATTATTAGTATAAATAGAACGTTTTGTTTTAATCGGGCCATTACTATTTGAATTATCGTCGATCAAACAACTCAGTTGGGAAGAACATTGTGAAAAATGGAGAAAATCGAGCACCGCGCTGTCATAAAGTTCCTTACCAAGCAAGGTAAATCGGTTCAAACCATACTAGAAGCATACCCTTTTTAAGCAAGGCAGGGCCTCACTTGAAGATGATCCTCGGCCAGGACGGCCGATCGAGGTGACCACTCCGGAAATAATTCAAAAAGTGGAAAAATTAATACTGGAAGATGCTAGACTAAAGAAGAAACAGCTCGCAGAAATGGTTGGAGTATCCGATACAACCATATTTAAAATTCTTCACGATCATCTCGGCATGACCAAAGTCAGTGCAAGGTGGGTGCCGAGAATGCTCACGCCGCCTCAAAAACAACAGCGCGTAGAGTGTTCTCGCGCGTTTTTGGACCTCTGTAATGAAGACCAGGATGGAGTATTGACTCGAATTGTTACTGGGGATGAAACTTGGGTTCATCATTATGAACCTGAGTCCAAACAAGATTCTATGCAGTGGCACAAAAAAGGTACACCACCACCAAAGAAATTTAAGGTGTCACAGTCGGCGGGAAAAATCATGGCGACAATCTTTTGGGACTCAGAAGGAATCTTGTTGATAGATTATAAAGATAAAGGTGTCTCCATAACCGGAGAATACTACGCTTCAATCTTAGAGCGATTAAAGGAAGCAATCAAGGCAAAAAGAAGGGGAAAATTAACCAAAGGTGACCTCCTTCTGCACGACAACGCGCCTGTGCACAAGAGCCGTGTTGCGTTGGCTTCCCTGCATAAGGTGGGCTTCGATATTTTGGTTCATCCACCCTACAGTCCTGACCTGGCTCCCAGTGATTATTATCTCTTTCCAAAAATGAAAAAAGAACTTCGGGGGAAGAAGTTCTCAAGCGATGAAGAAGTGAAGGAAGCAGTTTCAGCTTATTTTTCAGACAAAGAAAAAACATTTTTTTTCGAGGGTATACATAAGCTAATTGAAAGATCTGAAAAATGTATTAGGGTTGCAGGAGAATATATTGAAAAGGAAAAATAAACTTGTATTTTTATTTCCACGTCTTACCCCCGATTCCGCGAACTTAAAAACGCCCCCTCGTACATACATATAATCACGCCTTTATCCCTTATGGGGTAGGCAGAGAGGTTGAATTTTAATGACATTTTATGCTTATCAGAATAAAGCCTCGAGCACACCGGGTGCGTATGCGTACACGTAAGCGTAGACCTACACGTACCTCTGAGTTGTAATGTATGGAACTGTATAGGCACGGGCAGACCGGATGCGTATGCGTAGACGTAAGCATAGACGTCAAGCGATGACAGTTCCATACATTAAACTCAGAGGTACGTGTACGTCTATGCTTACGTGCATGCATACGCATCCGGTGTGTTCGAGGCTTAAATCATACCTATTTGTAAAATTACAATTTCATTAAGTATTCAAATGAGGTAGTAATAAGTCTTCTAAGTTAAGTGGGTAAGTCCATTTGTAAATGTAAAATTAATTGAAAATTACAACATCATATGTCCACCTGCATCATTTACAGCAACTTTTGTTTGTTTTTGTTCTGTGACCATATTTATAAACGCAACATTTAATATAGCTGTAGAACAAAAGTTCTTTTACGCGCATACAAGTTACTGAACGAGTGACGACATATTGTGGCAACCGTTTGTATGGAGCGTTTTTTGGCAAGTCTAAAATTGTGTTTTTGAAATTGTTATATCCCGGATAGTTTTCACACTAGCGAAGTTTTTCTTTCGCAAATGTTTATTTTATTTTATGATCTTTCGATATAAATACAAATAATAAAAAAAAACTGTAAATGACCCTATAATGGGCGTGACTATGTCTGTAAGAGGACTTTGATATATGAATAACTTATTAATAAATTTACATATAGTAGAGTTACAGCTAAAAATTTTGTTGCTCAAAGTCGTTGAGCTCTTGTACTATTAACCCCTATTACTATTTACATATCTTACTGTCAGAGTAATACATTATTTTTGTTATTATAAATTGCATCAGACAGAAACGAACGGCGCGTTATGATAAATAAACATGTTTTTATACGCAAACAATACTTAGTATTAATCTTTTTACATCATGGATCAGTTTTTGCAAGGTTTGCTCAGTGTTTCGGAGATAAAGAGTCAGAGACCCATCATATACGTCCCCCTTATTACCTGTCTAGCAAAAGCAAAGCAATAGCGAAAATTGTATAAAATTCGCTGATTGCTCGTCAAATTCGTATTACTTACGTAAAATGAATTTTCAAATACAGGGTGATTTTTGGTCGTCAACGTTCCCGAAAACTACGGAATCTCCTCATCATCACGATCATTTTTCTCCATGGAAGCATACCTGGGAAGTGTCTGGTTTCCAAAATATTAGGGTCCAAAGTTGAGTAAATAGACTGCGTTTTTCTGCATAAATGCACATAGACGCGCGTAGCAGGATTTTTTCACGAAAAATAATTAATATCTGTCTATAAAAAAACTAACATAAACACTAGACACTATAAATTTCGCACGATCAAGGAATTTAAAAAAAAATTTCAAAAAAAAAATTTTTTTGGCATAAACTTACTTTATTTCATGTATAGAATACGTACCCTTCGTTAAAGGTGGCCACAAAAAAACACTTCGGCTTTGCTATTGCATATCAGGTAATTAGGAAGCGTATAGCGGTAGCGGTAAAACTTCATCACGTGGTTTGACGAACTTACTTTGAGGAAAATCCTTTACTTGTTTACATCAGTAATTGTATTAGTAAAACAAATATTTATAAACAATGTACAAATCTAATAAGTTATCAATTTAAACATAAGTATATCACAAGTGTAAAGAGAATGTTTGTGTTTTTTATTATCAACCTATAAAATTACTAAATAAGGATAATACCCATATCGTGATTTCATCTCATAAATCTCATTACAATAAACATAAAAATGCGTTTATCTCTCTATGATCATCTAAAGTTACTAACTAATTACGAGAATGACATATCAATAAAATTTTGGCTAATTTACTACTTAGATATCAATACATGGACAAACTGGTAATATCTGAATAATACCTATTATTACCGCATTATTATTAATATGTATTTATGATAAGCAATATATATTAAATGCAAACAAATAAAAATCCTTTTACTACATATCATTTTCCGCATCTGGGAGTAGCCGACTGATAAAACGATCAACTCGTATTAAATGTGTCAATTTATAGTAAAACTAGCGGACGCCCGCGACTCCGTCCGCGTGGACTGCAGAAAAGACAGAAGAATTCAGAAGGCGCCATCTCTTGCAGACTTATGGAACGTACGATTAATAACAACAACCAACGTTGGTGATCAGTTTTTTATTAATTATTAGTTATTAAGACCATTAATTTAAATAATAACTATCCTATCATCTAAGTTGGACCAAATTACATATATATGCCAATTTTCATGAATATCAGTTGACTCGTTTTTGAGTTTATTCGGAACATACACAGTGACACGGATTTTTTATATATTAAGAAGATTAAGATAATTTGAAATCTCCAATAATGCTTAGTTTATGACCTTATTGTTTAATGACGATTTCAACATTCTAAACGGATGAAATTACAAAGAATTGCTAGTGTTAATAACTCCCGAGATATTATAATTATATGCATAGGATCATGAACCGCGATAACAGCTAACTCACAACATAATGGTCAGATTCCGGGCTTATGAAGATATACTTTATATGTATATCTTAAACAATCACTTGAATACATCAGCTGCATCTATTAAAATTTTTTTTTAATATTCACACACTACACAACACATTAACCTAGTCCCACATTAAGATCCCTAAGGTCTTGTGTCGTGGGTACTAAGCAACGGTATATAAATACATAGATAAGTATAGAAACATCCATGACTCGGAAACAAACATCGATATTCATCATATCAATGTTTGCACCTACCGGGATTCGAACCTACTTGACCAATCGGCCGTCTATCTATTTATTTAGGTATTTCAAATTAAATATGCATAGCAGGACATTATCAATACAAATTATATAAAATTACTTGTAGGTCTTAATCAAGACAATGTCCCAGTGACATGCATACATACAAGCAAAAGATAATAAAACGTACACATTGGTGACTAAATTAATTGAAAATTAAAACTAATTATTAAAAGGGTAAGGGATACAGAGTGGGGTGAGTATGTGCATGCAAATCATACATAATCATTAATTGCAATAATGCCAACAATAAAATAGGTAATAATTAATTAATAAACGGAAAACAAATAAACATGAAATTATAGACTAAAGAAGGAATTAATCGTACCAAAATTATACTCCGGACATCTATGTATATGTACATATAATAAAAATGTTATGGATCGCTGTCTGTACATGGAAGATATATGAGAAAAATATTATAGGAGACCTTTATCAACGCAATAGAACCCAAAACGATGATTTTTGGAATTTTTGTCTGTTTGTCTGTGCGTTTGTGCACGCTAATCTCAGAAACAGCTGAACCGATTTCGATGCAGTTTTCAGTAATATATTGTGACAGGTTCCACTTAACATATAGGCTACTTTTTATCCCGGGAAAATGTTTTTATCCCGGATAATTTAGACATTTTGTTTTTTCTGTAGTCCACGCGGAAGGAGTCGCGGGCGTCCACTGGTATTTAAAAAATCATCTCCGTCTGTGCATGTCGTAAGATTCGACTAATGAACAGGCGAAGGGCTAGCAATTACATTTGTCCTTGCTATGCAAAACGTGGCTATGGGATTTCGTATTTTTCTGCAGTTTTGCCTACAAAAAGAAACTTCCCGTTTCGATTCTCGTCAGGAGTAGTCGATATAGTTTGCGCTTCCCATCGATGTATAGGTCGATAGATCCGTATCCTCTATTCCTATGATGGGGCGATCGGTAAAAAGTTTTACGTTAAGTCAACTTTTCTTTTGGATTGTTACGAGTACTCCCTGAGGTAAAGGAATCCGATACAACGGCACCTTAATTTTAGATTTATTTATTACCTATGTAGATTACCTTTTACTTACCATTAAAGTAGAATTTGAGTCGGTTAGCGAACACGTTAGAGGGCGGGAGGCCCAGCGCATCTGCCACCGGTTCGATAAGACTACGGAACCCTCCCGATACGAGGTACACCCTCACCCCTCTGTCTTGTAGCGACTTCACAAGTTCTCTGCAAGAGATATGTTATACACGTCAGCTACATACATACGAAATAAGATATTGGTACCATATTGATAGGAATAAATAAATATGTCGGTAAGATTGTAAGTGGATATCTCTGTTCTGTTGTCGGTATGTCCACTATCTGTTTCCAAAGCTCGATATGCAATATGTATTTATTTATCTCCCTGACTGGGGGCGTGGACAAAGTTATATAATTTATCGATCGGATCGATAGAGGTTCGTCATCGAAATATTTGTTCCAAACGTGCAATTAGTCAACATCGATTGCACAAAAATCCCCTTTTCCCTCTTTGCCTGTTTTCGGCAACTTTAGGTAAATATTTATTTAACTAGTTTGGTAAATAATTAACAGCGAATCACACCCGAGGTCAGAAACTTTGATAACTCTCGCGCCAAATGCGGTAATAACCAGAACACCAGACATACTCTTAGTGACTTGTGCAAACCAGCCAACTAATTATGTTTAAATAAATAAATATAGATATAATGTTTATTTCAAATTGGTTCGAACATTGTGATGTCAAAGACCACGACAGTATTTTACGTTTTAAAAAAACGTAGCCATTAGATATCCCACCGCTGACACCAAAAGCCCATATGCTGCATCATCACCTCTATCCCGAGCCACATAAGGAAGCCGAAGAACGGCATCGTTCATACGATTGGTATATTTTAATAAGAAAAAAAATATCTTTATTGTAAGTGCATTATGCCACCCCTCATAAAAGAACTTAGTTAATTATTTAAAACGACGCCAACACCTAATAGGTGTCATGATATAAAATACTCACGCTACACCAGGTGTGAGGTGGATAGGGAAGGTTTCCAGGAACTGTCTGATTTGCGTCACAGTGGGCCTGATGATGTCCAGCCTCTTCTTCAACGCCTCCTGGAAGGTCATGCTGCCTCCCATAGCTTCTGCAGTTCTGTAAGAAGAAATATATATTTTTTTCTACTAATGTTCATCTATCATCGGGTTCTACACCCTCCAATAACACTCAAATTTGACGACTCATGATTGCGATCTAAATTAAATTTTAACTTCCGAATAGTGCTACAATTCAACATTATCAGACATATTGTTAACACTTGTATTTTTAAATGATTAAACAAACATATAAAAAGCACTACCTATGTATAATAAAAAAATAATAAGTACACTATCCGAGTTATTACATACATACATACATACATACATATGCGCGGCTGTATTCCCAAAAATGGGGTAACCAGAACTGAAAGATCGCGAATGAGATCTTACAGCAACATATAGCACAGCGGGGACAAATGTAAATGACTAGTGACAATATGGTCGATTCCGGCAGTCACACTTAAACCTAAACGTAAAATTAGTTCTACCTGTCCTTTTCTCTCTCATTTTAAGAACGGAGAGAGATAGACCTGATCAAGATAAGGTTTAAGTGTGACTGCCGGAATCGACCCTAATAACACCACAGAATAACAACATTGGTCTCTTCAAAGCTAGAGTGAATAGGCACTTTCTAGGCAAACATGTACCACCCTAGGCCGCATCTTGCTTAACATCCGGCACGATGAGGTTCAAATGTTTGCCTATCTAATTGTGATAAAAAAAAAACATAGAACGAATAACCACACACGAACTATTCGTAGGTACCTATGTTATTTAAAACTAAACATACTTTAGATAAGACCTTAAAAATATTCCATTTATCTACTATTTCAAACTACGACTACTATGTGACTGCCCAACAACAATACAGTACGACAATATAATAACATAATTGACAATAATAGTATATTGACAACGTAATAACTTTTGACGTCAATTACTTGCAATACAAGTCAATTATTAATTGAATGGTAATTTTGTTTATGAAGACGTGGGTGTGTCTCATTTTTATTGATATCAATGGAAACCTGATATGGAAACACACAATTAAATTTTATACAACTGATTGATAACAAGCAAAGAGGTAGAACTGAAGTCTACAAATTAGAGATTCCTTGAATAAAAATCAATTATTAAAAATTGAGTTAGTTGGTTCGGTAGATAGAACTAACATGGAAAACTAATCCTGATGATGCCACGGGTGTTGGCGAAACATATGTCGATTAAAATTTTAATTGGTTTTCGGATTAGCAGCTATGTATTTATGGTTGCATGCTAGGTGCTTGGATCTGGCTTCTCGTTGCGACTGTAGTGTCTTGTGTTCGTGATCATGAGTCGGCAGATCCGAGGGTCAGCGGAGGGTATAAGGCCCGGTGGTGGGCGATCCCTCAATAGAGATTTGAACTTCCGAATAGTGACGCCTGATACAATTCAATATTAAAAATAGGTGCCTTTCTATGTTTTGTTGCTCAACCTTTTCAAATGTTACTCAGCAGCATCTAACATAAAGTAATTTACTGTTAACTGCTGCTGTGTTAGTAGAAACAAGTATCCATTATTTTGTAAATTTCTCTGTATTTTCGGGAGTGTCTTGTCTTGGTGAAATTCTAGAGAAAGGTCAGGTCAAAATACCCTAAACCGACGAGCGTGCATGAAGAATATATTTATTTATTAAAAATAGATAAAGCGAGAGATGTGTGTCAGGATCGTAGCAAGCCTAGATCCGTAATCTCTGCCTACCCCTCCGGGAAAGAGGCGTGATTTTATTTATAATAATAATATTAAGAGTAGTCATTCATACTCACAGCCTCTGAACCTCCTCTCCCTTCCCGCAGAACCTGGCCAGCTCGTCAATGCCTTCGTCCTTTATAACCGTGGAGTCCACATCGAAGCAGACGCAGTCGGCTGAGCGGAACAACTCCTGGATCCTCTGCTGCGGCGACATCATGCTGATAGACACTAACGACAACGTCTTCAGAGTCGCGTATTGCAAATTGTTTTTAATACTGAAAGAGGTAGATCGAGGGTTAGGTGTTTTGATTGCATTGTGTTACGTGAGAATGATGCAGTGTATCAGGCTGTCCTGCTCGCGCTAATAGGTTTGTAGAGAGTGAGAGAGGAGATATTTCGGCGCTCGTCTTTCATGACGTAAACTCCGAACTTGATAATGGGCGTGTTGCTAGTTACGAAAAGTTAGGGACCAAAAAATTTTGTTTGCAACATCATCAAAAAATACAATTTCGTTAATTTCTAAGTCGTTATTATTAAACAAAAATAACAAACTTTTCATAGAAATAATGATAATTAGAAATAATAGGTAGGTAATAAGAAATCCTTTGCAACGGAACTTTTAGAAAATTTATTGGATTTGTTTTAAAAGCTTCCTTTGTAAATATATTTTTAAAACACCTCACGCTAACCCAGTTAAATGTTTGAAACCCGTTTTAAATTGGTACCATACATTAATTACTGACAGCGCATACTTGGTGAGATATTACGGGGTCTTATACCTACTATACGTATTTATTTATTTATTTATATATTAGGTACACATTTATTACTGATTTAAAAACTTCTAATAGATTAATTCGTATTGACGTAATAGCAAGCGCGAATAGGACCGCAATTTGAAGTTTACGTATCCCAAAAAATAATGCCTAGGTAGACACTAGGTATACGTGGATTCTATGGTAGATTCCGGCAGTCACACTTAAACCTAAACGTAGAATTAGTCCTACCTGTCCTTTTCTCTCTCAGCCATTTATGTTAAGAACGGAGAGAGATAGACCTGACTAAGATTAGGCTTAGGTTTAAGTGTGACTGCCGGAATCGACCCTTCTATGTATCTTTCTGTCCCTAACCCATAGTATTACGTTATAGGAAAACAATTTAAGATTATTTAAAAGTTTTACAGTGAGACTGTTAAGGCAATAACTTTCTAACTATTTCACTGTTAATAATTTACTTTACCCAGTATAAACATAATGGAAATCTTAAGCAACAAAAAAGAAGTAACTTCATTTATATCAGTATTCACAAAGCACATTAAAATGGCCATTATCAATGAGCTGATGACCCAATTTCCTTTATACTACAATGCCGGCGGCACACATAAGTTAAATATGTATTGTTGTCGATTCTGTCACACTTAAACATAAAACTTAAAATTTGTTCTAATTTGTCCTTTTTTGTTTCAACCATTTACATTGAAAATGGAGAAGGGCCGATATGACTAATTAAGTTTAAGTTTACCTAAGTGTGGCGGTCAGAATTGGCCACAAATGCCTCTTTAAACTCGGTTCTAATATAAATAATATGGATTCGTCTTCGTCAAATATTAGACAGTTATTAGGAGAAAAGTGGGTGTGTAATTTGCACACATTTGTCCACTAAAAGCTATGTTTGTTATTGTGTTTTTAACAAGAAAAACGCATTAGTTAGGTACATATAAAATAGTAAAACTAGGAAGTATGCAACTGGCCCTGAATAACAAATGAATCACAGGCCAAATAAGATTAATAGTTGAAATAATTATTACTGCAATAAAGGCATATATTATCTGATAAAATAAACTGATTTGATAGAAATAAAATTAAAAATTAAATGAAATATATGTACCTATAATTGTATGTAATCATTATTATTTTTATAATTATTATTCCATATTAAATTAAAATAAAACCAAAAATATTTTTACACAATTTACCTTACTAATTAATATAATTTTACACAAAATACATGCATGTATAGTATACCATTCATCAATACCTGTATAGAGCCATGACTGATATGCTTTGAGAAAGCGCGATAACTTGCGAAGTTGCAACACAACTGATACCCGACGTGGACACAACAAGCCTCGACGCGACTCAACCGGAAACTATAGAAAACACGCCTTCAACGAGTGTGATATCATATGATACACCTACTGGCGACTTATCGCCTTATATCCACGGCGATAAAGCGGTGATGCGAGCTACAGAACTACTGTCCCAGAGCTACGTACTATGAATGACGTCAGGCGTCTTCCCCGTATGATTAAAGGCGCTAAACTAGAGCGGCATTCGCAGTAGGGGCGATGAAACGACAGCCGTCCCGCTCGCACGCGATAGAAGCGTATGGAATATTTGTAGAAACACTTGTTTTGCTAATTGCGTCGTCGGGTGCAAAACAGATAACTTGTCTTGATAAGAATATTTTCTTTGTTGTCATCGATTGATAATAAAAATAGTGGTGTGCACAAAAAAACTGACACAAATATCTTTTTTCTAATGAAAAATATTATAAAAAGCTGAATGTAATGAAAAAATATAAATTATAATAAATATGGAAATAAAATTTTTTCATTACTATATTGTGGAAAATTAAATAATCATTGAAAATACTTTTTTTTTTTTTTAATAAATTACATTTTATGGGTTTGTTATTTGTGGACTGAATAAATAGAGTCAGTAAACACCTCTATTTATTTATTGAAAATATTATGGTAGCCAGTAATTAATTTTGTAACTAATTTACAACCAAAATATTATTATTATTAATAAACGATGTTGGTTGGCAACATAAAAAAGTTTTCAAGCCTACGGCAGTTTGGTTGTGGAAACACTTTTTCCTGCTACTTTTATAAAGAATAAATCATCACCATCTTGACCATACAAAGTCTTTCCTTTATTATATTCTCACAAGCTTCAATTATCAGCACAGTCCCTTAAATCGTCGTGCATACAACAAATGATCATTGCATAAATAAAATAGGGAAATAAGGAAAATATTCATACACTTCAGAACACATTAATTTAGTGTTATAACAAGAAAGAAAACAACTTCATGACTAGACCACTATAAAAATAGGGGGCAATAAAAATATTTAGAATGCAATATCCACTAATCAATTGATTAGTGGATATAAACCCCGTCTATCACACACATCTCTAATGAAAAGGTTGGTATAGAAAACATTCTTAGAAAACAGCTGGCCATTGCAAGGGCAATGGGTGGAAGGCAGGGTAGGCACGCCTGTCAACTTGTTATGGTTCACACTGCCTTAGTAGTGTGCCACATTGACAGTTGGATGCATCAGAACATTGATTAATATTGGTTTCCTCTGTGGTTCTAGTATTTTAATCATCTAAATTCAAATACAGATAAATGAATATACATGATGATATATAATATATATCTGTTACAGCTAAAAGTTGAAGTGCGGCTAGAACTTAGTAAGTATAACACTTTGTGTTCGGGCTGTACATATCCAAACAAACAAAGCTAGGTCACTACAATCTTCTTACATTCAGCTGTTAAATATATATAAAATATAATTAGTATGTACAGTCAGGTTAATGTATTATACAATATTTTGACCTATGTTAGGTAATAAAAAAATGAAGCAATACTCAATCCACAATAAACGCCAACAAGGTTATCAAAGTGTCCATGCAGTAAACAGATGATTGGTATCTTAAAGGCTAGGATAATTAATTGGCCTTCCAGTAACTTTTTACTCATAATCTATACTAGTGGACACACTAATATTGAAAGTATCAGGATTTTTAGCGGGATAAATTTTTGCCTATGTAATATACTGATATAGTATAAGCTATAGTATTATGAGGTTTCACGAAAATCCATTTAGTAGTTTTTGCGTGAAAGAGCAACAAACATCCTTAACATACATCCTCACAAACTTTCACATTTATAATATTAGTAGGATATTCTATAAAATATCTCTAAAATATCCCTGTTTATTTATTTATAGATTACAACATAATATTGTACACTATCTTCTTACTTGGTTCAATACTATCTTATCAAACCGGCTGCCAAAACGAACACAACAAAGTTACACAGCACACAACACACATCGAAACACCACCAGCACTAGTTATAACATTCAACAGAAAAGTTAGATTCATAGAGGACTGACCTTGGTAATTATTAGAATTACATACTGTGTGTGCATCCATTAGTGCAAAGTACAATGAAAATTACAATCAGCACTTGTCTGTATTTATTATGTAGTTTGTTTGTACATGTTAGCATGATATTAATCACAGACTCCTAATAACTAATCTTTTCTGTAGACAGACCGTAGAAATTAAAAGCAGAATATCAAAATGTTGTATGGTTATTAGTAGAAATAAAAGTGCTTTACCCATACGTGCCATTCAAAGCCAGGATTAAAATCATTAAAAGAATATTGCTTATATTCATAATTTAGGCACATCGTTATTAAAATCATGTAACAAATTTTATCACCATCACAACTACTTATAAATTCAAATCAAATTAAAATTCAAATCAAAACCATAAAAACATTTTCTATCCTCTCCTTGTTTTCATTTGACATGACATCATGACATTGACAGCAAAAAAAAAGTAATCATGCATGGCAAAATCAAACGTTTCCTGCGCACAATCCACTTTATAAGTTTGTTCTATTGAAAGCTCCTTGTATTCGGCAATTCGACCAAAGTCCAGCACTTGTTCCCAGGTTTACCTAAACTCGAACGTGTAAACCAGGCTTAAATTGTGAGGGGCTATTTCTTGCAAACAAAAAGAAAAGTTCGCAATTTTTCGTGGTCCTATTGGTTATCTGTGTCAATGTACGTACATAAAGCGCGGGAATGGCAAATTAAAACAATTTGTTGACATACATACATATAAAAAAAACGTATAATTATATTATGTACTTATATGTACATACATACTGAATATTCCTCAGAAAGCAGTAGAAACTTTTAAAATAATGAATGTCGTGAATAGAGGAAAAAATGACGTAAAAAAACCTTACTCTAGATTTAAAAATGAACTGGTTAGAAAAGATTGTAATACTGGTAAGTACATAAATAGTTTAGCTTCATAAAATACCTTAACAATTATTAAGTAGATTAGTTTAGATCCTCTGGCAATCCTCTGTATAACCTTCTATGCTATTTTACCATGACGATATAACGCGGGAAGTTTGAAGCGTAAGTAGTACCTAATCTGCCTTAGATCTGCTCAAGCAGTGCTAAACAAGGGAATAAACTTGAAATATTGCAATTTAAATGCATAAACTAATTATTTTACTATTTTAGGCTATAATATTATCCTAAGTAGTTATTGGTTAGTTAGATTTACCACAAAGAACCAGACCAACTGCGTAGTTCGGCGTTCGGCTGACCGATAGATACTCCATGTTCGCGGTATGCTAAACGTAGCCATAGGATATCCTTTGTTATACTGCAGTTCTGGCTAACCCATTCCGGGAGCACAACCGCGTGTACCTATACATACCTATATGTATTATGTATGTATGAATGAATGTTATGTTGTTGTTGTCCTTAAATGTAGGTATGGCATCTAGTAACAACATACGTACTATTTACCAATGTTTGTTTCCACCTATGCAGGCATTAGAGGCGCTGCAACTTTACCTGTGCTATCGTTTACTTCGACTGCGACTCGGGCACCTCGGTACCAGTTTGATAATAAAAAAGATGAGATAGCTGGACCACAGAATAGCTCTTCTATGGGACCACCTATAGGTCCTCCGCGGAGTTTGAAACGAAGGTAAGAACACATAAAGTATAGTATATCCCAAACCGATTTGTAGAAATTGTTAAACAATTTCCTTCCCTAACCCAGTCCTAATGACCCTATACTATTTTAGTGATGTGTATGTATACACATGAGTGAATGAACGATTAGTTATAAATTTTAGGTCTAGGACGACTTTAATAATCGTTCAAAATGCTTGCTTTGCCAAACTAACTTAATTAGTTATTAACGATTTAATTTAAGGTTTATAAGCTCTAACTCAACAAAACTTGACTCCTCATCAAGTGGCAAAGTTCGACCGAGAGTTCTGGCAAGCGATTCGGCTGCTCGTGATACGTCGCAAGATTTTTTGACGCCTAGAAATAAACCTACGGCATTACGCTATATTAGTAGCAGTAGCCGAGGTGTGTATGATTTTCATTATTTAAAAAGTCTGTCCAAAAAACGCAAGATGTAGATACATATATATTACACATTTACATTTTACACTTTCACGTAACCCACTCACACACACTTGAAATTGTGATGAATTTCTGAGCGTTTTACCGTAGTTTCGTTGGATGATGTCACTAGTTACTATGCGTATGACCACATTTTTTTGTGTCACTGCATACAAAAAATGTTAGTTCCGGAATCAGGCATAGGAATTATTGTATAAAACGAACTCTAGTTAATTAGACTTTATTATTTTCATTGGTTGAGCTAATACTATGAGGAATTTCTAAATCAGTCGGACTAAATCTAAATTAATATGTACAAGGAAAAGGTGACACTACTACTTTTTGTGATGGATTTACTTTGATAGAGCATTTATTAAAATTCTAAGTAGATAGATTTTATCGCTAGGCTGCAAGTCCTATTTTTTGTTTAATAATAATTATTACTTAGTAGGTACCTACCAGAGGCATATCATTTACCTAACTTTAAATCAAGTACCTAGTTTCCTTTCGACTGGGTGTTTCCCCTTTACCACCCAAGGCAGGGACTATACTGGTGCTATCAGCGCCATATTTGACTTTTGAAAGAAGAGTCTAGAATAAGCTATCTATACTTATTTACCTAAGTAATACAGATATTTTTTTAAATTTATAATACGTAAAAAATTTCAGGTGGCTACAGTGGTAGATCAGCCAGATCTTTGAATACGTCAGTTGTGGATGCCAGCGTTATTTTAGGTATCTATATACCTACAATTTAAATTAATAGTCACCATTTTAGATAGTAAACTAACTAAGTCTTCTAATCTGTTTCTTTATGTTCCTGTTTCAGCAATATCCGAAGGAAGAGGAATGGCTAAAGGTGAAATTGGAATGGCTGCGGTAGATTTAAGGCATCCACATTTAGTGCTTTGCCAGTTCAGTGATACACTACTATACACGCACACCCTCACTAAGATTAATTATTTCAATCCAGTTGAGGTTATTTTCTTTTGTAATTTTTGAGGTCTGAATTTTCTGAACATAATAAGAATCCCTCATCTAGTTACTGAACCCATAACCTCTTGGTCCAGCAACAATTTGCTTTGTTAATATGTATTATTCATTTATACCTAAATAAGTACTATTAGATAGGTGTAGGTACATGACATCAAAAGTGCAAATATCAAAGCACTTATATTTGTGCAATAGAATTATAACCTATATATTATTTATATATTATTTATAGGTTATAATTCTATTATTTGTGCATCCTATTGAATGAAATGATAATATCATCAGTACCTATACCTACCGATGGTAAAATAGATCTCATAAACAAGTTACATTGTGGTTGCAGATCATCGTGCCACATACATTTTGCGAAGGCGTGCAACAGAACCAGTTGTACCGGCTGATAAAAGACCATTACCCGTTGATCAACCTTACTACTGTCCAGAGACGGCATTTCAACGATGCAGCAGGACGTCAGCATATACAAAGCCTTTGCGCGCCGCAGTACAATGCTGTTTATCTACAAGTATTACATAAGTGTGTAAAGGCCGTTTTTTATTATGTAGCGAGGGTCACATCTGTTTCTATCTTTATCTAATTTATTTATCATGAGACCACAGATTACCCCCTAAAGATACCGCATTATTGCTGTTTTGCACTAGACAAAACAAAACTCACCGAATTAGGCGGTAGGAAGAGCTGGGGGGGGTATCTCTAGGGGGGTACCTTACAACAGTGCCGTGATTGGTTCTTTCAAGGTCAGTAATATCCTATAGTGATGTAGTCGAGTCAATTTGCCGTGCCGATAAATATATCGATGAAATTATTGTTTGATGAAATAATACAGGGTGATTTTTGGTCGTCAACGTTCCCGTAAACTACGGAATCTCCTCATCATCACGATCATTTTTCTCTATGGAAGCATACCTGGGAAGTGTCTGGTTTCCAAAATATTAGGGTCCAAAGTTGAGTAAATAGACTGCGTTTTTCTGCATAAATGCACATAGACGCGCGTAGCAGGATTTTTTCACGAAAAATAATTAATATATGTCTATAAAAAAACTAACATAAACACTAGACACTTTTTTCCCAGCATTTTTTTTGGCATAAACTTACTTTATTTCATGTATAGAATACGTACCCTTTGTTAAAGGTGGCCACAAAAAAACATCCTGTATAATATCAAAACCTTATAAACCATGCTTTTTTCTACTTATAATTTTTTTGTGTTTTAATAAATACTGATATTATAAAGCTAAAGAGTTTGTTTGTTTAAACGCGATAATCTTAGGAATAGGTACTGATCAAACAGATTTTTTTATGTCTTTGTTAAATAGTCCGCTTATCATATAATTTACATAATATGTTACGGCTAAAGTCCGAAGTGTGTAACAACATTCTGCAAATTATTAATTACTAGCGGTTCCTCGTGACTTCATTCGCGTAAACTACCGAAAAAACAGAAAATTTATGTTCATCCCGCCAAAAATCATTCTGGGATTTTTCCTTAGAATATAAAGAAGCCTATGTTACTTCCTATTACATTAACTATCTTTCAATGAAAGTCCCGTCAAAATCGGTCCAGCCGATTCAGAGATTTTCATGAACAAACAGACAGCTAATAGATGTCGATGGTGTCAAGAGTGAACGCGATATCGTTTGCAGTTCCTAATAACATGACCTCGGTCAGAACATTTTTCTTTTTATATTGTGTTACAAACAGACACTTCAATTTTATTTATTTGTATAGACTAGCTGTACTTATTCCGCGACTCCGTTAGCATAAAGTACTAAAAAACCCAGCCTTCCTCGATTAATTAATAACTATCCTCGATAGATTAATGAACTATTCAACACAAAAATATTTTTTCAAATCGAACCAGTAGTTCCTGAGATTAGCGTGTTAAGCTAAATAAACTGTTTAGCTTTGTATATTAGTATTAAGTATAGATTATTAATTACTTATTTATAATCAGTATAAAATAACAAACGTAACTAAATTTATTTTGTTAAAAATCATTACTTATATCGATACGTTCAATTTCTTGAATTCGTCAAACCCTAGTTCTGTCAACGTCAAACACTGAAGGAACAAAAAGAGATAAACATACTAATTTATTATAATGAGAGATAGGGACTTTTCCAAAAGACATAAACGGGAGCCGTCATTTTTCGGAGCAACATTATTTGCCCAATGTAACTTGAGCTCTGTAAAACACAAAATGTAAAATGTTTTTAATTACTGATGAAAAGTTATGCCATCTTTCTTATAGCTATTTGTTCTGGAATTCTTCCCGCACTATTTACAGAACATATTGTAATTTTTTTTAAACTTTTATGCGTAAAAACAATACAAAAAGTAAATTAGAAAATGCAACGAAATCACGCGCACGCAGATCAAATACTTGGTCAGTACTAGTGAGTGTGAGAAGAATTGAAATTTGCGTTTACATGAGTGCAATTACATATACTCTTGGTGCGCAGCCGCTGCCTTGTATGCGGAATCTTTTAGGGGGTAATCTGTGGTTATGACCAAGCCAACTAAATTAGACATCAGTAAACTGATCTAAAACTTGCACTTGTAAGTTTGCTTTTTATAATTCGTTTTAATTTTTCTCAGGTTTTATGCATTGACTGCAGCAGCTGCAGTTTTGAAATATGTGGAGTACATTCAATGTGTTGTATTCGCAAGAGAATCATTAAAAATAGAGTACCATTCTTCTGAAAATACTATGATTATAGGTAGTTAAACTAGTGCGTTTACCTATATGTAGATAGTTTCATTTCTTTTTACATTACATAAAATTTGTTACACACATTTAGTTAAAGTGTACCTAGTAAGTAGGTACCAAGGTATAAAAAAATTCGATCTCATTTAGATATAGGTACATCAACGCAATTGGAACTAGTCCAGCCCTTAGTACCCTCTGCAGGCCCAAGTTGTTGTTTATTAGGAGTCTTGGGCCCAACGTATACCATAGGAGGTATTCGAGCTTTAAGAGCTGCTATTCTACAACCGTCGTGTGATCGGGAATTCATTGAGAATCGTTTGGATGCTGTAGAAGACTTGATTGAAAACGAATGTGGATTAATGATTGGTTTGCAGGTAAACTAAAATATAACTTATAATAAATAGGTATAACTTGTAATAGGTAGGTTAAGTTATTTATTATTTTGATTTACTTATCATTTGTATTTTTTCACATTTTGTTCAGGATATTGTTAAAAAATTAATAGATATAGATAAAATTTTACTGCTCTGTTTGGAAAACACTAATCAAAACATGGATAAAGTAGGTGAAGCGCAATTAAATCAGCTACTGTTATTGAAGACTACAATGGACATCGTACCTAATCTTGTTGAAGCTTTGGATGTTGCTATAAGTGGTAGATTAAAAAAAATTAAACTGGTAAGTTTTTACAAGCCCATTTATGATGCTAAAACTCCTAACTACATGAAAATTAAGTAAACGTTACAACACTAACTTTCATAGGATCTAGAAAATCCAAACTACAAAGAAATAGCTAATCGTATTCATAACATTATTCAAGAAGATGCTCATCTTGAGAAAGGAGCAATGGGAAGCTTACAAAGGTGTTTTGCCGTGAAGCCTGAGATAAATGGGCTGCTAGACGTAGCACGTAGAACCTATTCTGAACTTATAGACGACATTCAGAAGATAGTAGAACAGCTAAGTGAAACATACGATTTGCCACTCCGGGTGAACCAAAATGTTATGAAAGGTTTTCATATAGTATTACCTGTAGCTCCTAAAAATAGGCGCAATTTTGACACGCAAGATCTACCACCCATTTTTCTGCAGGTAATTAAATTTAAGATTAATCTTATTTTGTCCTCTAAATAAGTAGGTATTATTTTGTTCATCTAGGACGAACAAACCTTAGCAAATTTATTACTGGTAATTCTAATTGAGATATCCGTACATAACTGCCAGTTTTTATTGGTCTGTAGACGCGAAAGTCTAATCAACAACGACGAAAGATCTACTACCTGTCTACATTTACTGTCGCAACTATGACCAAGAGGGTGTTTAATTAAAAGCAATTTTTTTACAATTTAAAGGTAAATTTTAATGGGGCAAATGTAACTATGACAACCGAAGAACTTGTCGTACTAGATCATCAAGCGAAAGAAGCTCTTAATGAAATTCAGAAAATGAGTAACGTGTAAGAAACTGCCTATTAAATACGTCATACCTATTTACCTGATGTATACCTTTATTTTTTACTTAAGATATTCAAGTTGCCACATTGATTTGATATTTTCTTTTTAGGGTGATCTCTGGACTATTGAAAGAACTTCGTCCATTCATGTCAAGTTTGTACAAATTATGTGAAAATGTTGCCGAAATTGATATTTTATTAGCACTAGCTCAAGTAAGATGTCATGATGCCAACTTATAATTTAACTAATTTACTTCCAAAGAAAGCACGGATTCAAAAATAATTCGATAAAGACGGATGATGAATCAAATTACGAGTACTTAGTTAAATACTTAAATAATAAAAAAAAACACTTTTCTATTAATATAATCCGTTAGGATATGGTTGATCGTTTCATCTTTAAACATTGTGCTGAGGGATTCAGCTTTGTTTGCCGAGATTTGGCTAGTGTATAGCTATCGGGATGAAGAATAACGTTGCCAATATGTAATTTAGAAAAGAGATGGTAAAATTCGTCATTCAAGTAATTGACCCGGTGGCTTAGTGGTTATAGCGGCTGGCGCGGTTTGCAGTGGTCGTGGGTTCGATTCCCACTCGGGTGAAGAATTTTTTCCATTTTCTTTATTAATAATTTTATAAATACTTAAATTGTCTGGAACCTAGCTTTACCTAATCTTAAAACAAAACACATCGTGAAATTTGTTATTTTTTTATTCTTATTCGTACTTTGGTATCATTTATAACTTAGATGAACTGATTTATAACAAGTTATAGGTAAGCTATCAACTATACCCTCAAAATTGGTCGGCCCTTGGTGCTCTGCCTACCCCGTAAGAGATAGAGGCGTGATTATATGTATGTATGTATGTATAGGTAAGCGATAAAGTTTTCGACATTTCATAATATTGTTCGTGTATATTTCAGACTAGCTCTATTGGATCATACATAAGACCATCATTTGATATCTACATAGATATAAAAAATTCCGTTCATCCACTTTTGGATTATAACAGCCAAGTTTTACCAGAGCCCAACGATATAGTAAGATTTGTTATTTTATGTACTACCTAATGTTTTTTGTAGAAATATGAAAATACTAAATAAATTAAAGAGAAATGATTTGTTATAGTTAATTACCTATATCCTTATACATAATAATATTGGTAGCTGAATATATATTTCTTTTTTATCTGATGCTGAAGTTATTCCATGCATTCATTATGTATTCGGCTGCGAATATTTTGTATGAAACAGTGTCAATAAGGCGCGGAATGAATCAGAGTAGGTACCTACACGACAGTATAGAATTTCGTTGATTTTAATCATAGAAATGTATAGATACCAAATCCCTGATTTTAATATGTATTGACGTAGCATTTTCTTTTACAGTATGCCAGCCCCGAGCAAAACTTTACAATAATCACCGGACCTAATATGGGGGGAAAAAGCATTTACATCAAACAAATAGCCTTGATGCAGATTATGTCACAAGTACTGACCTCACATTGCTAAAATTATTCCTTTCCACTAATTACCTTTTCTTACTTATTTATTTATATATTCCTATGATAATGTTACATAAAAGGTTTAATAGTGCCATTAAACCTGTGGAGTTTCACTTGGCACTAATTTTACATACTAACTTAAAACTCACCTATTTAACTACTTATCTAGTCTATCTGTTTCCTACCCAGATCATGCCATTCTCTTTACAGCTTTGTTACTATTGTATCACCTTGTTCTCGACCATCGATGGCATATTCTAGATGAGGATAGTTTAATATTATTCAAATGAATGCGACGGTACGAACTATTTTGCTCTTTTAATTAATACAATGACGAACTTAATCATCTATTTTACCAACACTTACATAGGTACCTATTATTTATTGATTATTATTGGCCATTTTCAATACTTAGATACCTACTAGACTTTAAAAAAAAAACCTATCTCGGTCTTTTTTAGTTCAAATTTGATGTTTGTATAAAAACAAAATTGAAGATTAAATCTGCTAAATGCAAATAATCGGTCAAAATAGGTAATTGAAATTGGCCATGTAATATATGAACGACTTTTAACCTAATGCCATTTTATTTTGATTCTAATTTAGTTGGGATGCTTTCTGCCTGCTACTAATGCTGTACTCAGAATCTGCGATAGACTGTTTTCAAGAATTGGTTTTAATGACAGCGTTGAACTTAATGCATCAACATTTATGTACGAGGTAAGTTCCTTATATCAATAGACTAAAAAAAATCGGTAGGTACCTGCTATACCTACATTATTATGTATGTGTAAGTAGCTAAAATACTTTTAAAAACCCCTTTATTCCCAACAGATGAAAGAAATTCAACATATTCTGAAAGCTCTAACAAAATCGAGCATAATAATTATAGACGAACTTTGCAGGTATGTAATGCTGTAGGTAGGTAACTAATTATTACGTACCTAGAACTATATGTTTTTTATTTAATCAAAAACAGGCGAAAACTATTTTAGTGCCTTTTCACATAATATTCATATTTTGATTGGTATACTTAATTATATAGTTAAGTACTTGGTTGTTGTTGTAACCACCCTAGTAAGACAAAATAACTTTTGGTTCTTACCTAATTTACCCCATCTTCCTTTTAGGGGTACCTGCACGGAAGAAGGAACTAGTATTGCATGGGCCATATGTGAAGAATTGTTAATGAGTGATGCATTTACCTTCTTTACAACACACTTTTTATACTTAACGCGATTACAAGACTTATACTACAATGTAATCAAGTACGTTGTACCTACGGTTGCCTAATAAGTATCACTATTGGATTTTAAGCCGTTATACAATGGAATAAGAAACGAGGTTTATCATTTTAACTGGTCGTGACTATATTTTCAAAACCTACATGTAATATTAACTAATATTTCATTCTAGCCTTCATGCCGCTGTTTCTGAAGAGGAGTCGAATACTGAAATTATACAAAAGAAGTTGATTTATCGTCATAAAATAGAGCCGGGTATTACTGAAGTGGAAAATTATGGTCTGGCTTTAGCATCAAAAACAAATTTACCTGAAGATACTGTTAAACTAGCAGGAGAGTTGGCCGAGCTTATATCTAAACATAAGAAGGTTCGTAGAATTATAATCGAGCTGATCGTCGTAGCTCCTGCATTCATATAATAGCAAACTTTATTATCTGCAAATAAATAATAACCCATAGGTGGATGTTACACTTTTTAAACAATTACTAGTAGGTAGGTAATCATTATTGTATCTGCTCTTTCAGGCTCAATGCATAAGGACACCAGAAATAAGTGATGAAGCTTTGTTATACAAGCTAAATGCAAGAATCCGGCGAGATCAAAGAAAATTTGGAAATAATACAGAGGAACAGAAAGAAATTTTGAGAAAATTTAAAGGAGACAACCCTATGCTAATACAACGGTTAAAAATGGAAAGAAATAAAATTAGTGAAACTGAAGAAAGTGGCGGCGTTTCCTCAGTTCCTCTAAATTCTTTTAGTGAAGCAGCCCAATGCAATTTACTAAGTAACGAAAGTCAAGATATCAGAAGTCGTAAACTTAATGATAAAATTGAAATTAGCGAACACAAGGAAAATAATAATGAGGAGCAAAAATCTAACGAAGATAAAGAAGCGGAAGCAGTTGTCAATTTAGATAATATCGATATAAACAATAATTACTCCAGTGTCAAATCATCTAACCAACTCTTAACTTCTGTAATGAATTTTCATGATAATGACTCTATCGATGAAGTAGAAGATTCCCAAGAATTTCAAGACAATTTTTCCAAATCAAGGCTCAATGACGATAATAAACATTTTATTCAGATTGATAATGAAATAACAGAAGCACCTCATGAAACAAATAACTGCAATGACAACATTACACGCCTTCTTAATAGCTTTACAAATTCCAGCAGTAATACTAACAATAATGTAACCAAAAATAATGATACATTTGTAAGTGATGACATTGATGAAAGCAATAATGCGTCCGATATAGCAGAAGCACTTACACAAATTATACAAGAATATTCAGGTGAAGATAGAGGTTCTTTTTCTGGTACTAGTATATCTACTGACGAAGAACTTGTAGCTGAAACAATTAAAGAAATCAATCAAATATTTTTGGGTAATAATATGTTAGACATGGAAAATATTGTGCTCACTCCACCGTTGGATTTTCAAGACTAGTAGCACTAATCTGGTATTTGCCTGCAAATTAAATTTACAAATAGAGTACATATCTGCAAAAGCATTTTTATTTTTTCCTTGTCCTGTAGGTTTTGAGATGACCGGATTACTTTTAAAGGTCCGTTTATATCTACTCGTACATTGAGCTTGTCCGACACGTATAGACATGAACCGTACAGACAAAATATAAGACCCGTGTCTGTTGGTGTCTGCGCGGCCAAGTAACGATAAATATAAATACGTTAAAAGACGCTGTATAAAAGAACTAGTGGACGCACGCGACTTCTTCCGCGTGGACTGCAAAAAAAAAACAAAATTTCGAAATTATCCGGGATAAAATATTTTCCCGAGATAAAAAAGTATGTGTAAATCCAGGGTGTCAGCTATCTCCATACCAAATTTTATTAAAATCGCTCCAGCCGTTTTTACGTGAAAGAGTAACAAACATCCATCCATCCATACTTACAAACTTTCGCGTTTATAATATTAGTAAGAAAGAAGTAAGATAAGATAGTAAGATATTATTTTTCTGCCACAGCACGTGTCTGAGACGCTCAAAACTGACCTTAAAATGTAATAATAGATCATTAAGTCCTAATTTTCAAAGTAAAGGTAAATCAGCAGTGGCGTAACCATACCGTTCGAAATCCGCGGCAAGTTCATCGCACACCCTCATCTTCTTCCATCTTTAACTGCGGGCCCCTTCCGACTGGCATGGCGTTTTGCAGACGTTACGCCCCTGTAAATCAGCATTGATATAAAATACATTTTCTCGTTAATGTTAGGTAAATCAACCATCGTTAAATTCATGGCCAATGTAGTGTGGTGGATTCATTCAATCTCTGAATTGATCTTCATCTGAGGAATAATATTTGTGAAAGAAATCATAATCGATGTACCTAGGTACATCACTAACAAACGATCCTGTCAGGTGAGGTCCTGTCATTCATCATTCTTCAGATCAGCAATCATTCCTTCCTTGCTTTCATTCATTCGCACAAAAAAAAAAATATTGCAAATGGCCGCCGCGTTCACGGGAGGTGTCGGCTTTGTGTGTTTTTTTGTGAAAAATATGTGATGTGTGTTAATTTATGCATGTTTTGTTATAATTCAACTATTTAGCCCAGACTTTAACAGTAAGTTACTGTGATTTTCTACTTTTCTTCTAAACATTTTGACCGCTAACTTGTGGTTTACAAACCACGCCGATGATGATGCATTGATTGCTGATTGTAGACAGACAGTTTCTTAAGCCATATTCATATTTCCTTACCCTTTAACGTGTAAGCCTTACACCATTCACAATGTAAATTTATGTTTAGCAGGCGGTCAGCCATGTCGCTGCCGCCGTATTTGCTGGGTCCTAACCCCTGGGCCACCATGATGGCGCAGCAGCAACTGGCAGCAGCACAACAGGCCGCCCTACAGGCCCACGCTGCCGCCGCCGCCGCTGCGCCACCGGTGCCGCCATCGCAGCCCCCCAAGCAACACCACGTACCAGAGGAAAAAATAAAGGAAAAAGGTTAGTTGATTTTAAGGTTATAATGGTCTTTTTATACTATTGTAAATAGATTGTGTAGGATGCAACCAAATAAATATAGCACATATTTAAGTGTTTGATTCATGTAATAATTTGTCATAATAACATTTGGGCACTACAGGCACACATACTTGGTAATGTTTGTAGCACCCACCTATTTGTTTAACCTTAGATTAGATTTCGGAGCCTATTAACTGCAAACAAACAAAAAGCAATGCCTATCACAGTATATTACTGAAAATTGAATCCAAATTGATAAAGCTGTTTCTGAGATTAATGTGCACAAACAGGTCTAGATAGACAGATTTCCAAAAATATTACTTAAAGCTTACACCCCTTCCCATTTTTTTTTTAATAAGAACAATTCCCAAGTTGATACTAAAAAGTAAATGACTTATTTTCTTGTGTTTAGTTCAAGGGTAATATTTAAACGCACATCAAATAAAATGTTTTCTTTAGTCATAAATAATTGGAATTCATATCAAAATTACTGATTGCACAACAAAATACTCAAATAAGAATATTGCTTAACAAACTGCAATTTATATTTGTGGCATGCCACTATTTATCTTAAAGTAAAGCTTTTTTATTAATGCACCTGTTAACTCTTTATTTTTTTTAAATAGCTTATATTTTTAGTAAACATACAGCAATTAACCTAAATGAAACATCATTTTATTTGACATAATCATCTTAATATTTGTTAAGCTACTATTTGTAACATTCTAACATTTTGAAGTTACTATTTGTATCTCAATATGTCAACACTAAAATATTAAATCAGGAAACTGTTCCATCGACAAAACATCGTCTTATATTAGCTTTGCACTAAGGTTAATTTGCTGTGCAGTCAGTATTTTTGATGAGATTGTAGTATTTTTGTACCAAAAGGTATTAATTTGTCATGCATTCAAGGAAAACAGTTATGTTGGACTGATGTTTATTTTTGAATTATGTGCTGTAGTTGTTTTGTTAAACATTTAGTTTATTTGTACTAAAATAATGTAATTGATGTAAAAAGGTATGGTATAAAAGATGAGATCAAATTGATGGGAGATTATTTATTTGATGTGCAATTAAAAATATACATTAATTCAATACATAGCTAAATAAAAAATAAAAAATTGTGCCATAACACTAGTTGCCATGCCAGATACTTGGATGATGATTTGAAGTTGTGGTTGTATAATCAGGCCTCATTATTAATGGTATTTAACCAAGCTCTTCATATTACTAACAATTTTTTTGTTGCTAGGTACCAAATATGGGTTTACATTATATACAACTAGCTGATGCCCACGACTCTGTCTGTGTAGACTGCAGAAAAAAATGTCGAAATTATCTGGAATAAAAACATTTTCCCGAGATAAAAAGTAGCCTATCCAGGGTGGCAGCTAACTCCATACCAAATTTTATTAAAATCGCTCCAGCTGTTTAGATGCAAAAAAAGTAACAAACATACACACTCACAAACTTTCGCCTTTATAATATTGGTATTAGAGATGAAACGGATAGTGGTTTGGCCGGATACCAGATACTGAATATCGCCTTACATGACGCAATCAGTTTGATTTGAATATAGGCGCGGTAAACGGTATCGAAAAGATTTGTGTGCGTTCGGGTATTATCGCACGTGAGCGGAGATTGGTACGGGTTGTGGTCTTTTGAATGTTGTCGCTCGCGTGACAGTTTGTGTTGTTTCTCAGTTCGCTAGTTTATTCCATTGTTTTTCCACTTGTCGTGGTTTTTTGTTTTCATTCTGTAAAATTATGAGTATTTTACTATACTGTATCCGGCTGGATACTGGATTACTATCCGGTATCAGGCCAGATAGTGAAAACAAGGCCGGATAGTTACAGGATATCCGTTACATCTCTAATTAGTATAGATTCAAACTCATTGGGGTGTGACAATATGATTTTTTTTCTGTTTTATTTTTTAGGTAAATAATATGATGACTAAATTAAAGTTATGCTATCTCTCCAACTAAGGCTACAACAGGATTCACCTTAAAGGCTTGTGTTGAACCCATTGGCCTTTTGGAAAATAATGAATTAATGCAACTGATATTCTTTTCCATTATAAACTAAGTGGAAAATGCTATTGTTGCACACATATTTTTAATAAGTACATTTTTTAATAAACTGGTTCCTTTGTATGTTTTTATGTATAACAATATTAATAAATTTGCTGGTTTGCTGGAAGAAATCTCTAAGAAATAAGCACGCCTTTGTACATTTTCCTTATTATAAACTTTATTTGTGAAAACCTTACTGTGTACAATAAAGAATAAGAACAAGAATAAATATTAACATTTAAGGAAATTTGATAGCATTCTCTGAATGTGGATAGTAAAGGAGGAGGAGGAGACGTATATCGTTGGAAAGCTCTTTTTGATCGTTTCTATTCGGGCAATTCTCAAATCATTAGTTATAGCTAAAAGAAATTTTCAAAAAATAGAAAAAAAAACAAAATGTTTTCCTTTTTTACTTAAAAGGCAAGTACTTTTTTAAATATTAAGTGATCTCAAACAATATGACATGACAAGAAAAAACGATAAAATATACATGATGTCTTCAACGATTGAGAATACTACCCATTTTTCTCGTCATCATGAACGTTTTTCTCCATGAAAGCATAACTGGGAAGTGTCTGGTTACCAAGATATTAAGAGCCAAAGTTAAGACAACATCCTGTATACTTATGTCTTTCAAAGACATTTTTATGGGTTGTCCACTATCACATCATTTAGAAATGTAGCAGGGCCAGCGTTTAAAGGCTGATACCTCGCAGGTAACTAACAAAACACTTGAATAAGTACTTAACTTTTAAGCAAAAAATCAGAATTCTTTGAGCTATAACTTTTTTAACACAATGATTTGAGAATAACCCCTATAATAATAATTGATAGGCACAAAAAGAGCTTTCCAACGATGATCTGATCATTATTGGTTGGTGGTCTCCCATACATTTTTGCCCATCATCCTTTTACTAATCAGCCAACACAATGCTTAACATCAGGCACGATGGTGGTCAAATGTCTAGTTATCTATGAAAAAAATTGTTTATCTGAGGATGTTTGTTTATTTTATAGCCCAGAAATGGCTTCACCTGCAGTCGAAGCGATTCGCCGACAAACGCAAGTTTGGCTTCGTCGACGCTCAAAAAGAAGACATGCCTCCAGAGCACATTCGTAAAATCATCAGGGACCATGGCGATATGACTAGTCGCAAGTACCGCCACGACAAACGCGTCTACCTTGGCGCGTTGAAGTATATGCCACATGCTGTCATGAAGCTTCTGGAAAACATGCCAATGCCATGGGAGCAGATCAGGGATGTTCAAGTTCTGTATCACATCACTGGAGCCATCACATTTGTCAATGAGATCCCATGGGTTATAGAACCTGTGTACATCGCACAATGGGGTACCATGTGGATTATGATGCGTCGTGAGAAGCGTGATCGTAGGCATTTCAAAAGAATGAGGTTCCCACCATTTGATGATGAGGAACCTCCTTTAGATTATGCAGACAACATCCTAGATGTGGAACCCTTAGAGCCCATTCAAATAGAGTTGGATCCTGAAGAAGACGGAGCAGTTGCTAACTGGTTTTATGATCACAAGCCTTTAATTGGAACGAAACATGTGAATGGATCAACATACAGACGTTGGAACTTGAGTTTACCACAAATGGCGACGTTGTATCGTCTTGCAAACCAGCTACTGACAGACTTGGTGGATGATAACTACTTCTATCTGTTTGATTCCAAAAGTTTCTTCACAGCCAAAGCTCTGAATATGGCTATACCAGGAGGACCGAAGTTTGAGCCTCTGGTAAAGGACAATTCAGCTGGAGATGAGGATTGGAATGAGTTTAATGATATCAACAAGATTATTATTCGCCAGCCAATTAGGACTGAGTACAGGATTGCTTTCCCGTACCTGTACAATAATTTACCTCACTTTGTGCAGCTGTCATGGTAAGATTAATGAAATGTATTCAGTACATAAAAATTCTTCTACTAAACATCATTTGATAAAAATAACTTCTTTGTTTTTAGGTATCACACACCAAATGTAGTGTACATTAAAACTGAAGATCCCGACTTGCCTGCCTTCTACTTTGATCCCCTCATCAACCCAATATCTCATAGACACTCTGTGAAAACTGTAGACCAAGGTTTGCCAGAGGAAGATGAATTTGTGCTGCCCGAAGAAGTCTCGCCTTTCCTGCAGGAAACTGCCTTGTATACAGATAACACAGCTAATGGCATCGCCTTACTGTGGGCTCCAAGGCCTTTTAGCATGAGATCCGGTAAGAATAGGCTTTTTATCAAGTCTCAACAGGTCAATTAGCAATCAGATCATGGCATTTGCAATATAATGTACATACTTCATTTGGTTTAATTTTGGTTTTTAGGTCGCACCAGGAGAGCCATTGATGTGCCTTTAGTAAAGACATGGTACAAAGAACATTGCCCACCTGGCCAGCCTGTAAAAGTAAGGGTTTCTTACCAAAAGCTACTGAAATACTATGTTCTCAATTCATTGAAGCATAGACCTCCAAAGCCACAGAAAAAGAGGTAAGTTTTACAAGTGAGATATAGATATTAAAATGCACATTAGTGATTTAAGTTCTAGGACATAATAGAAAATGTATGTCAATGTATTTGATATTGTATTGTACTTGATATTTATGTAATGACATTATGTAATTTTCTCATATTTTTAGGTATCTATTCCGATCATTCAAATCTAC